>JAEQBH010002855.1:0-141278 GCA_016808115.1 Tetrastigma voinierianum | reverse complement strand
TCTCGCCATTTGAAGAGTAACAAGCTTGTGGGAATAAGCTCCCCAAACTTTAAATTTCCTCGCAAATGCAAAGAGGCACGATTGATACTAGCTCCCGAAATCACATGGGGAGCTTCATGGAATTCCATTCCTACAATACAAGGAATTGTGAAGCCTCCGGGTCCTTCATCTTTACTCGGTAGTTCCTTCCCTCGACACGCACGCAAGCCACAGCGGTATCTACCATTCCTTCTTCTAATATTTTTTCTTTTCTTACTCGCATGTCCTTCGTAATTTTGCATAAAGTGGCATCCGAGTCACCACTTCGCAAAGGCATAATCGATTCTCCAAATTTCTGAAAGTTTTCAAGAACCTTGCAAATCGCTTCCTCCATTCGATTTCGCAGTACTTTTGTGGGAATGGGACTCGCAGGCCTGCTCCTTTGATGTTCTTCTTTCTACTCCTTCTTGTCATTCTCCGTCTCTTCCTTTCCTCGGGTCTTGCTACTTCTCTTTGTTGTTGTCACCTTTTCTTTCTTTCTCTTCTAATTCCTTCCCACTCCGCCGCACACCCATGCGCCGCCTCTTCCTTGTGTCACTGGGAAGGTATCTTCCTCCGGTTTTTGCGGTTAGGCCAACATTCTACTTGTGTCTCCTGTGTTCTGTGGATACAGTACCAAAATTTGAGAGGAACTAGTGGCAACCGCCTCCAATCTCCTCCAAACTTTTGTTCATGGAGGTTCAACAGCCTTGTTATCCCCCAACCGCAGATCTGCCCTCAAAGGACGTAGCCTCTCCGACCTTGATATTCAAGCTCGTGTCATTTCCTTGTTGCCGCTACGAACCTTGGTGGTTGTCGATACCCCTATGAGGGTTTCTGCCCCGCTGGCCTTGAGAAGCCCCTCCTCCACCATACGAGAAGTTCTCATGGTTCCCGAAAGGCCGTGATAATGTAGCTTCAAGGTTAGGATTGTTTGAAATGGTAAGCCCGCTCACCTAAATAATTAACCTCTTCAAAGATCATACATCCCCTTCAAGCATTCTTCAAGACTTCCTTCATTAGCTCCTTCAATCGCCCTATTTCATGAGCCAGCAGCGCTTTTTCTTTCTTTTGCTTGTCTAACCTGTGTGCATAACGGCATCCAACTCGCCTCCACGGCCGTCATCTCGTCAAATCCATAATCCCTTTCCTCCTCACAAGCTCTCTTGAAAGCTCAAAAGGAGTTTTCATGTTACATTTAGCCAGATCTTCAATCAAATTTTCGCTCTTCAAAGACTTTTTTCGTTTGAATGCTCCACGCGATGAAGCATCAATGATCCTTTGATATATCATTCATGGTACGATATACGTCCATTCGTCTTTCGATTTATTCCATTGACGCGACATCTTCTCAAAGAACCGCTTGAATCTTTCCTGTGCTACATACGTGCTTTCATCTTCCCTGGGTCGGGAACACGATGATCTCTCTCCTTCTCCTCGTGGTTAGTAATGGGAAAGAATCGCCTAGGAAGGCCTCAACCAATTCTTTTCCTAAGTATCAATGTAACCATATGGTAATGATTCATACCATGTAGTCGTCAGATTCTTAGGAGAATAAATACGCAGCTTATAACTGGTTCCACCCCATTCGCCAATAAAGATTAGCCATCCTTCCGAGGAATCTTCCTGCAGGCTCGTTTGGATCTTCTGCGGGATGACCAAGAACCGATGTCGCCGACCATTGTAATCAAGGTCGGTTTCAATTCAAAATTATTAAGATCAACCTGCGGCCGGCCCGATCGCCAGTGATTTTCCTCTCGTATAATCGGTCTCGTAAATCCATTGTATTAGCACCTGGAGGCCTTCTAGCCTCTCTACATGTGTATTTCAACTCGATCCTCGCCTTTCTCTTCCATGGTCGAAGCTTTCTACCTTCTGGCCTTTCCTGCCTTTCCGAAATACCTTTCTATTTCCTCGTGTCACTGAATCAGATCGGTGTTCTCGTTTCCTGCATCAAAGTTTTTCAAAGCAAACATACCCCATTAATAGGATTACCAACCATCAAACAATATTCAATGTGTTCGTTTTGTAAGTTAGTACAAATTGAACCGACCGCTTGAATTGCTATTTTTGTTCTTTTTCTAAAAAAATCCAAATTAAGATTTCTTCTTTCATCCGAATATTGATTTATAAAATTATTTCGATCCACGCAATCCGCCCATAAAACTTGTTGACTCTCACCGAAACACTTTTACAAATTTATATGTCAAGATACTGTGAGGACTATTGTCTAATCCCCTGAAACTTCGCCATAAAACTTGTCGAGACCTGGCGATTCCTATAATCTACATCATTTCCAATTTCCAAGTTTCTAAGAAGATACACCGTAAGTGCAATGTCGACAAGTAATAAATGGATTTAGTCCAGAGATCGATCCCACAGTAGAGATCTCAAGAATTTTTCTACTAAACTACCCGACTACTTGAGATTCATACTATTTGGACCACGCTGATAACGGTTCAACAGAAAAGCCGGGAATTGGAACTAATCACAAGAAAATGAAAATTAGAAATAACTCGAAATAAAATGAATGAAAGTAAAACTAAGTTCTATAAACGAAATGAATAATCGAATAATTATCATAAAGAGACACATAAAGAGAAACAGTTGTAGTGAACGATCAATTCCTTTAGTGAGTATTGATTGAATTTCTTGATTATCTCAATTTCAAAATCTGTCTATAAGTAAATGTAGGCACGATTTCTCCACACTCCACATTTCGGTTATCTCATTTCTTTCTTGATTCTCTCGACCACAGGATTTAGATAACTACTTTTAACAAGAACTTCCCCGAACTGGTATTTTCTTGCAATACTTCATACCCATTTTATGGACTGTACACCTTAGCTTCCAAGTTATCGGTCAAGCAAGGATATGTACAACTTCCAATTATTTTCTCGAATTAGAATAGGATCAACCTTCTTGATTAGATCTCAGCCACGGATTGGCCTCACTATCCGAATTGAGTGTGAAATCTCGGGGCTGTTAAATAGATAGCCTGCTCAACTGCTCTGACTTCAAGTGAGAAGAGGATTTATCTAAGTGAACTTGCAAAGCGCAAAGGATCCCTAATAGTGTGTTAGTATACCTTCAAAGAACTTTCTAGACGTTGCTCCCAGATTGTCTTCCCCAGGTCACTCGTGAGGACTTCCGAAATCGTGGTAATGACGCAATTCTAACGGTATAGGAAATCATATTCGATCCAAAATCAATAAACCCATAATCCGAAGTAAATCTTACATAAATTGAAATGAACAAGATACTGAAAATACTACAGAAAGATCACTCTAACTAAACGCTCTCTCTAAATGGAGGCCGAGTCTAATTACCGAACACTACGCACTACAAAGATTCCAATCGATCAATAGAACGATCAAGAATGGAATCGGAACAATCGAATTTCGTAATTTGTCCAAATTCCATAATGCCCGTAGTAATTTGAAAAGAAATTGATTTCAAAGATTCAACTCAAATAACGATAACATTCAGATCCAACAAACAAAACTAAAAGGAAAAATACGAGAAACAATCTGCTCTAAAATGACGAAAAGAAAAGAAAAGAAAAGAAAAAGAAAAGAAAGAAAATAAAAGTGAAGTTTGCGGCTACCGCATCTCTCCTCCGATGCGCCCCGCGACTCTGCGCTGACCGGGTAGCCTTCATTTTATAGAGTTTCGCCAAATTCTAAACCCAATGACTTAGTCGTGGATTCTTCGTAGCAGCCAGCCTGCCATCGCCTCCACGTGACTGGGCTTCGTCATGGATCTAATCCATGTCGCGATTACTGACTTAAAGTTCTCGCGATCCTTTGAACCGGGTCGTTCGTGCTGTCACGACACTAATCCGATGCCCTTGCGGTGTTTCAATGATCGTTGCGATGCGTCGCTAATATCACGCCTTGTCGCGAAGATTCTTTCTAAATTTTGGTACCTTCAATGGTTGTTCCTCGATGTCGCGACATCATGATGTTGTCGTGACATGGGCTCAAGTCTCCTGCAACCTTCCTTCGTGCCACGCGACGTCAGCGACATCAATATCTTTGGCCGCTGACATCGCCTCCCGGTAATCGCTTTCTCGAAGGGTTTCCACCGATGTCGGACATCAACCCCATGGTTTCAAAGTCTTAAATTGATCTCCCCTCGATGTCACGACTGCGATTAAGTCTCTCGCTTAGGACAACCAATACACGGTGTCATGGTCGCCTTTGGTCGCGACTTCACTCTCTTCATATCGTGACTAATGAGTGCTCCCCTGATTACGCGACATCGCCTAAATTCTCAGACTTTCATCATTTATAGGTGTCGCGACACGCCTCGTCGCGACATCATTTGATACCGCCGAAGTTGCACCGGGTTGTTTATGATGTCGCCACTTCGCACTCCGCCGCGACATCACTCTTTTAATTCTCGCTCACCGCCACACCCACGACCGCATCAAATTCTCTTCAATCTTCTTGGATATCGCAAATCCTAGAACCGGATCGCGTACCACAATCGCATCAATGACTCACCCAAATTTCTGCTTCCCATTTCAGCTCAAATTCGACCGATTTTTATCCACTTATTTCTGCATTTTTCTACTGCTTTTTCTTCTTTTTTTTGCTTCCTTCCTGCTAATGACAAATTGGTGAGTTTCTTCATAATTCTGTATATTAATTATTCAATTTTAACTGAAAATCAAACAGAAAAATGGACTAAAAGAGATGACTTTAAGCTCACTGTGGGCAAAACTCATGTGAAAAGCGCCTTGAATCGCGCCCAAGTGTGACCTTCCTAGTTCTCTCTTACGCCCACCATTTCCTTACACTACCCCCTGTGTTAAACCGCCATCCCGACTCTTATCCTCATCCCGACACCGCATACCCCGTCCAAAATCTTCTCAGGTCATCTAGCTAGGATAAGCACCATGGATCCGTGGAGCCATCAAAACCCATCGCCCAAGCTCTACGAGCCCGGGACAACAAGAATACCAAGAACCCACCTCTCTCGAAAGTGCGGATCGAGCCAGGCGCTTGACAAGATTCTTCTCAAGGCAGTGCATCCGAACTTTTCAATCGGCACGGGCCTACGCCTACCTCTCGGGCGCCCATCAGAAGAAAAAAAAATCGTTTTCAAGAATAAATGAAACATACTAATTTAAAGGATAAGGTTGTGAAGGTATACAAAACAATTTGATGAGTCGTGATAACAATGTACAACCCCAAGGAATTTAGAAACCTAGAGCTCGATAATTAAGTCGACAAGACCCGACCCTAACCCTCCCTGCATTCCCTGGGTGGTCCTACCAAGGAAGTTCCCACTCACAACCCCAAGGGATTGTCCAATGGAACCCCAACTTTAAGAAAGAAAGTAAACACCTGCATTAATATAATACCTCAATATATGTGTAAAAGATCCACAACCTCAAAATCCTACAATCGACCTATCTTAACAGAGTTGCAATCAGCACAACACGTATATGATAAAGACTCATATGAGTTCAATACTTCAAGATCAAAAGATTCTAAGAGCGCTTATGAATTTATGGGTACAATGAAAATACATAAGTCCAAAAATTGGGGCGTGACAGGATAAGATAGAATATCGCAACCTCAGGACGAGTGACGAGAAGCCGCACGAGGTAGGTCCTCTACTTGACCTGTCTGTACCTAGAGAACGATTTAAAACAATAAAACGCTGCATAATAAATCTCAAATGAAATGACATAATTTATAAGAAAAATAATGTTTTATTTTTGAAAATTCTTCTCTAAAGACCTCACGTCCACTTTGTAAGGCTCGCCGAATCATTTCACAAAACTCAATCTATACCTGCAAGCTCAACACATGTAAAACCATGCTCAAAAAAAAAATTTAATCCGACATCATTATCAAAAACCTTATAACCTCGAATTTATTCACAACATAAAAATTGGAGCATAAAATATATATAACCATCATGTCGTGAAAAAATGTAAAATCATGAACATACACAACCATAAATATTGAAATTATTATACCGCCGTAAAAACCAACAATGTACCGTATCATATACCCATAGTAAACCGTCGTAAACCCAACCTCACGACACCGTGGCAACTAATAAACCTTTGGGTAAACCCGACATCACGTGGCAACTAATAAACCTTCGGGTAAATCCGACATCACGTGGAAACTAATAAACCTTCGGGTAAACCCGACATCACGTGGCAACTAATAATCTTTCCAACGATACCACATTATAATCATTTCACAAAGTCTCAAAATCCATTTCTTAAACCAATAACTTTTCAAAATGGTTTAAAACCTCAATCCATGTACCAAAATGTTTGAATACCACAAATTTATCCATGAACTCAGTAAAATTTCCAAATATTTAAAATGTTGACAAAATCCACATGAAACGATAACTGCTCTTATATAAAACAGATAATTATATTTAAGTGATAACCAACCTGCTCGATCAATAAGCTTATATATATAATAACAATCCACACTATATATCATAATAATACCCCAAAGCATTTAAAACATATAAACCACTACGACTACGACGCTTCAAATTCCGTCCTTCCAGATCGTCTAGCCCAAGCATTTAACAATATAATAAATAATCTGATTTAGCCCATTACTAAACCAAAGACATCGGACGCCCCAAATGTCTTAGATAATTTTTAAAAACTATGAACTATCTAAATCGGACCCGACCTGGTCCACTATACAAGCAGCTCCCATGAATTTGAAGATCCAAAATTGAGGCTTTTCAATCTCTGGAGTAGCTACCGAAATTGAACCTTCCAATAACTCACCAAAATATTCTAATTTCAATTAATCCAACTTCAATTTTTCCTAATTTGATCAATTGGTGTCCACTCGGCCCAAACCTTTCTAATTACCCTAATGACCCAAAAATGGAAAATAACCAAAATGACGTCCAAAATTTACAAACTTTATATCAACGGAAGCCCAAGAGACCAGTGAACACAAAGAAGCATTCTTACCTTGGTCCAAAGGCTGTTGCAGTACTAAAAACTCGCATCCACGGCCAAATTTGTTTTCTCGCCAGATCTTTCAAACAAGTGGAGGAATCTCGCGAAAAGGGACCACTTCGAATGAGTTCGGGAGGGTCCAAAAATGGGGAGGGGAGGTATGGGTCGGCTTGAATTGCCGAAAATAGAGAAAATCGAGACTCCAATCAGTATGGCCGCCACGTTCACCCGGCCATCCGCGCATCCGGCGCGTGGTTCACGTGAAACTCGTCTACGGATCGCCCGTGGTGGCGCTCCCCCCGGTCTTCCGGCGCGTAGCAAGGGGTGGCCGGTGACGCTCCCACGGCCGTGGGAACCCGTTTGGTCTAAAAATGGGTCGAAACGACCCAGTTCGGTGTTCACGATCTTAGGGAGTTTTTTTCTAGGGTTTTGGAGCTCAAAATGAGTGTTTTGGGGCTAGGGTTCTATTTGGCACGCAAAACTAGGTTTATATAGAGCCAGGTCGCTTTCGTAAAACCCTATACCGATTTTCGACACTCTCTAAAACATTGTCGCTTGAACTCCCTGTGTGGTCATAACTTTATCCGTAAGTCTGATTTAATGCTCAACCCGTCTACGAACCTCAGACGACGGCGCCTGGTGAAACTATGTCTTGGCCAACCCAAAATCTGCCATCCTTGAAAAAGTCAACTTGGGCCCACATACTAATTGTTGGTCAAATTTGGTCAAACTTGGTCAAACGTTTTAAAAACTTGTATTATTTGGTACGGGTCGTTACACTCCCACTCCTTAGTTGTTATGAAACTGTTAGCTCCTGGTTTTTTTGTCTTCTACACTCATTATCATAGGATGTTCCATGCTCTGCGCAATGGGCGTACAAAGTTTATGGTTGAACCGTGTTAGAAAATATATGTGCTAGAGGTGAAAAATAGTAATCTGATTCAATTAGGGTAAGAAGTTACAATATATATAGTTCGTAAAAGACAGTAAAATGGCCAAAAAACCCAAACTAAAAGAATAAGTTTTCTAACACTCCCCCTCAAAATGGAGCTAACATATTTTCCATGCCTAGCTTGGAATAAAGGCAAGAAAAAGTAACATTATGTAGTGCCTTGGTGAACAAGTCTCCTAAATGCTAAGTAGACTTAATATATGGAGTGCAAACTTCTTTCATCACCACTTCCCTGTTAAAATGATAGTCCACTTCAATGTGTTTTTGTCTTCTCATGATATAGAGGATTCTTGGCAATGTGCATAGCTACTTGGTTGTCACAAAACATGGTAAGAGGTTCAATGGGCTTCACTTGCAATTCTTGCAATAGGTTCTTAATCCACTTCAACTCACATGTAGTATGTGCCATACCTCTTTACTTTGCTTTTGCACTTGATCTAGCAACTACAGCTTGTTTTTTACTCCTCCAAGTAACAAGAGTTCCTACAATGCACACACAATAGCCGCTAGTAGACCTCCTATCCTTCTTTGAACTAGCCCAATTTGCATAATAGCTAACAATGTCCAATATGCTCCCTTTCTTGTATAATTAAGACTCCAAGGCCAATCGTTCCCTTTAAGTATCTCAATACTCTGTAGCATGTATCCCAATGACAATGCTATGGATCTTGCCTATACTGATTGAGCACACTAATTGCAAAAGTTATGTTAGGCCTTGTCACCGTGAGATAGATCAATTTTCTAATCAAGCTCATGTATCTCTTGGTATCTTCAAACTTAAAACTCGAAGTATCATCTAAAACAACATTATGATCAATAGGTGACCCGACATGTTTAGCTCCCAACATACTTGTGGTAGTTAACAAATCCTGAATGTATTGTCGTTGCTATAATATTACTCATTAAGCCAGCTTCTGTTACTCTAACCTCTAAAATATCTAACCGCCTAAATCCTTTTCTGAAATTGCCTCTTCATATACTCCTTAACCTCTTCAATTCATGCTAGATCATTGTGAAAAACAATTATATCATCTACATAAACCAAAATAATAATGGTATATAAAAGCAATGATTTGATAAGGACCGAATTATCTGAAAGGACACTAGACAAAGCTAACTCAGATCAAGACGCATTCAAATTAATGTAAACCAAGCTCGAGGGGATTACGCTTTAACTTGTACAATGCCTTTTTCAACCTACAAAGCAAATGTGTCTCCCTTTGAGCAACAAACCCTAGTAGTTGCTCCATAAAGATTTCTTCATGTAAATCATCATACAAAAAGGCATTCGTCACATCAAGTTGAAATAAGGGCCAGTAAAAAAAAATACAATAAGAGAGATAATAACGCGAATAGAATTTAACCTAGCAATAGTGGAGAAAGTCTAAAAAATGTCAACACCCGGAGTCTGAGTGTATCCCTTAGCTACTAGCTAGGTGAGCTTTAAGCCTTTCAATAGAGCCATTAGGCAGATATTTGATGGTAAAGACCCAAAGACAACCCACAACATCCTTACCGGGAGGTTGAGTAGTATGGTCTTATGTATTTCGCTCATGAAGGGCACAAATCTCCTCCTCCATAGCAACAATCGGGATGAGCCAGAGCCTCTACATACGAAGGAGGAACATGTTAGAGAAGTGCTATAAAAGCAATCACCTTTAGCACTTATTGTACGTCTTATATTCATTAATAAAACACATCTTCATTAATTTGATATTCATTTGCTATATAAATTGATACTAATCTTAAATTAATTAATGAAATCCATGATACATAACATATAACATGAAGGAAATCATGATGATATCATGATAATGAGATTCTATCATGCATACTACAGCATATCTAAACATCCCAGTCATGTGATCAAAAAATTGGATATTGTTGATCCAAATAAATTAGCACATGTTATACTCCTTGATTAGATTAAGCAATAGATCTCATAATCTGTAATCATGGTGATGATTAGAGTTAACATGGATGCCATAAGTCAGAATGCGATACATAGAGACTTGCTATGAGACAATCACATGGATAATCTATTCAACATAGACGATAGCCTATCACAAGAATTGCACGTATCCCAGACTAAGCCGCTTCAAGGATATTTTGATGTCGACACGTGCTTTGACTTTTACATTCCTCGTCAGTTTCTACGAGAAGGCCTACCATAAGGTGGCGGATCGGGTACAACTCGGCGATTCGGCCGCAATTAAAGAGCCCACAAAGGATTCACCACTACTGATAGAAGGAGAGTATACCCATGGCCTCTTATTGAGATCATTACTCGTGAATCTATAGTCAGAGTATAAATATCATGAAGAGTGTCTTCAATAGCATGACTGATGAGTAATGAGTCTCAGGAACAAGAGCTAACATCCCTTGGGCTAGGTGTGACATAGTCAGTCTGGTGGGAGCTACATAATGTCCATGCTCTGAATCGAGTGGGGTATAGTATGGTGAAAGTGCGAAGGACGCGAATGTTTTCTATGGAAAGGTTTATAGTCAAACCCTTGACTTTCCGATCAATTAAGGATCATGATGTGTAGCTAGATACCTATCATGACTTGCTAAAGAGCAATAGTTGATTTGAGTGTCTAATATAACCGGAAACCTAATGGGTCACACACTTAGAATGTGTGAAGAAGGAATAAAATGGTCTTGGATGATATCCAAACAGAGGAAAAGTGATTTGGATGAGATCCAAATCGAAGGAGAATGTTTAGGAATTGGACCAACTCAGGATTAGAAGAATTCCTGGGCCATTCGGGCGGCACAACTGGCCATCGAGCTCATTCCCTCGGGCCTAGTCTATGTGAGAGCCGCCACATGCATGTGGCCAGCCACCCTCATTAATGAGAGGTAGTTCGATCTTTTTCTACTTGCAGGCTATTATATAAGCCTCAAAATCAGAACCCTAGAGGGGTAGTCGCCATTCTCAAATCAGATCAAAGAGAAAACGTTTCTCCCCTCTTCTTTAAGCTTCCCTCTCAAAGTTCGATCTTGGTTAGCTCGAAGACTCAAACTTTAGCCGTTTCCTTTGGAATTTTTCTTCTTCAACCTTCGTGTGGATCATCATTAGAGGCGTGCCTATGCTCGACACTCGTTTGCTACAAATCAAGATAAAAGAAAATCCATACATCCTTTAGAAGTTTGGAACTTCACAAATGTACCACCTTCTCTTCTTCTTCTATGCTTTTGATGTTGACCTTAATACGGAAATTAACACACACATTCTCGATCATCGACCAAACTCATCTCCGAGCACAAATAAAATAATAATAAAATAAAAACATATAGATTACTTATCGCTTGGAAGAACACACAACACAGAGATTTCCCTTCGCTTTATGTATCAACTAATTCTTCTTTCCTTATCAAACTTTGATATTACGTAATTGTTTTCTCGTAATTGATGGAAGAGTCATTTAACCGCATACGGGCGCTTATATATAACTTATTGATAGGAGAAGAGGGGCCAAAAATACCGCTCAAAATCGCCTCAAACGGTAATTCGACAATCAGTCTTATAATAAATTATATTATTATAAATAATCGTTTTATAATAAATTATATTTATTATAAATAACCGCTTCTATAATAAATTCAGCTTATTATAATTCTACCTTAATTCCATTATGGTAAAGATAATATCTTTATAACAAATTTTAAAGATATCAAGTATCTTTTAATCAAGTTAAAATACTAGGCGTGGACCACTCACTTAATTTTTTAATGTGAAATAACATTCTCCCGCTTGGCCCACTAAACCGATTATGAAAACTATAATGCAATCACGCCGATTTCAATAAACTTAGTCAATATATCCAAAATCATATACCATACGACCGAACTGGCCAGATCATAACGCTGGTGTCACGGCGGTCACATGACCATAACACTGCGTTTCCTTCCATGCACCACACATCAATAACCCTTACTAACCCAGTCCATAATGACAAATAGCCCCTGTAATTTGTCTTGTCAAGACAATTCTTGTTTATCTAACAATAAAATGTGCACCCATAATTGAAAACAAGAATAAATTAAACAATTTAATGCAGTCTGTCAATTACATAACCACCATTCATTATCATATATTATGAATTACTCAAAAGGCCCATCCTCATAACATGTTCTAAATATGCATTCGAGGTAATCTCTTACTTAATGATCAAGAACCATAGCGTGGTCCTAATATTTTCAATTGACACTTGTTGTTTCGGACTCTTTCTTTAACAACTAAATACTTTAAATCCATGTGTTTCGATCTACTAGAAAATTTGCCATTCTTAGAGAATATACAGCTAAGTGTGTTATCACAATATATTCTCAAAGTGTTTGGGCAAGATATCGAGTCGACAAATACCAAGCCCCGAGACAAAATTCGCGCAACCATAGCATGACTTGAAGCTTCAAAACAAGCAACAAACTCCGGCCTCCATCGTGGATGAAGCAAGAATTGATTGTTTTTCAATTTTCCACGAGATTGTTCCATTCATACATAAAGACAAATCCCGGTTGACTTTAAGCTATCGAGACAACCACCATAATCAAAATCCGAGTAACCAACAACCTCTAATTGTTCAGATCTTTTATATGTGAGCATATAATCCTTTGTCCCTTGTGGCACTCCTCATCACTTTCTTTGCAAAATTTTCTAGCAGTTCGAACCTGGATCACTTTGGTATCTTCCTAACATACCTAAGAAAGCTGATATCCGGTCTTGTACATGTTTGAGCCGCATATCAAATCCCTCACAACCGATGCATAAGGCATTTTCTTTCATTTGTTCTCTTTCCATGTTATTCGGCACCGCATTTTTACTAATTTGTCACCTTTCAATATAGGTGCAATACCCGATGAACATGATTGCATCTTAAATCTCTCTAAAACCCGATCAATATATCCTTTCTGAGATAAACCTAGCACTCCTCGAGATCGATCCCTAAAGATCTCGATGCCAATAACATAGTTTGCCTCACCCATATCAACCATATGAAAGTTTTTAGAGAGATATTCCTTGGTTTCACCTAATAAACCAAGATCACTGCTAGCAAGCAAAATATCATCCACATACGCGAGACGTAAAATATAAACTTGCTCTCACTAACTTTCGATATATACACTCCATCAACAATGTTCTCTTTAAATCCGAAAAGATAATGGTATTATTAAACTTAATATACCATTGTCTAAAGCTTGTTTAAAGACTGTAAATGGATTTCTTTTAATTTGCAAACTAGATGTTCATTTCTTTGTGAACCCTTCCTGGTTGTTCCATGTAGATATCTTCATCCAAATTTATTTAAGAATGCAACACATCCATTTGATGTAACTCTAAATCAAAATGAGCTAAGTGCCAGCGATGTGATTCTAAGAGAATCTTTCTGAACTGAGAGAAGGTATTCGTCGATACCTTCCTTTGAGTGAAACCTTTGGCCACAAGTCCGCCTCTTAAATCGCTCGATATTGCCTTCCTTTTACCAAGCCGCATTGTCTTAAAGACCATTTACAACCGGGATGAGTTTTACAACTATTAGGTAATTGATGAGTGATCCTTGTACACCGTTATAGCCATGTATTTCAACTCTTCATTCATAGCCTTCCATCCATTTACTAGAATCATCACTTTCCATGGCTCTGTGAAACGAAACCGATATCCTTCCTTATCCCAATATCAAAATCAGATTCCTGTAAATACACCACATAATCATCTGTAATGGCTGGTCTCCTTTCTCTTTGAGATCTCCTCAAAGGTGCCTATTGTGGTGGCTCTACAACATTTTCAATGGCAATATTTTCTGGTGGTTATGAACCATCTCTATTATGGTGCTTATTTTCCTCAACTTGTTGAACATGTTGAGGGACAATAATTTCGAGGTAAAAAGAGTGCGGGATATCCACTCTTATCTCTTCAACATCTACCTTCTTGGTTCATTACTCCCACTAATTTCACCCATTCCTAAGAACTGCATTACCGGTTTCAACTATTCTCATTAATCGTGGTTAGAAAATAAAATATGTACCTTTTTCGATTTATCCGATGGAAGCCAATGAAATATCTGGGATATCGCTTCAATCAAGCTTTTTCTCATGGGTTATAGACTTGCCTCCATTGACAACCCCATATATGTATATGTCTCAAGCTAGGTTTCTTACCATTCCATAACTCGAAAGGAGTTATTGGAACTGCCTTACTAGGAACTCTGTTCAAGATATACATTGCGGTTTTTAAGGCTTCACCCCACAATGAAATAGGCAATGTATATAACTCATCATACTCCTAACCATTTCCATTAATGTGCGACACGCTTTCAAGAACACTCCATTCGTCTGCGGGTGTACTCAAGCATCGCAGAGACTGAGCACCGGCCAAGACGCTTTTCAAGGAATTTGCAAAAGGACTAGATTTGGTCCCGATTCATCATATCGCCATAATATTCCACCGCCGATCCGATCTCACAATTTTAATCTTTTTTATCTAATTGTCTCTCGACCTTCTCGTTATAGAACACTCAAGATGTCAATGGCTTGAGACTTTTCATGCATTAGATAAATGATGAGCTTAAAAGTCATCCATTCAAATTCATTTTTCCATTGATTTCTATCTAAAAAGGACTGATTTATATGCGTAAATGTGGAATAATCACCAAACTCAAGTATGCAAGAGGGGAAATTCAAGAGAAAGAGGATATTAGAAGGGAGCAGAAGTGGCTGAAAGGTGAATGACACGACCGTGTCGAATGATGTCGCGAATAGGAGAGGTGCACGAGGAAGAAAGGACCGATGTCGCGACGCCTGACAATAATGAAGAATCACATCGTATGTAGCAAACTACAAAACCCGGGGCCAGCGACATAAGGGCAATTGAAGAATCCAGCAGTCGCATCGTAAATTCCAAGTCGGCACAACTATAAATGAATGAAGAATAAGATACGATGTCGCTACACCATTTCGAGGTCGCATGCACTAGCGCCGAAAGCAAGAGACATGGAAGTCGGACACGTAATAGAAGTCGCTGGCATAAGATTTTCAAGAGATCGGACATCAAGTCGTGCTGATATTTAGAAGAGGTCGCTAAGACAACACCGAATCGTGAATTGTTCTTGTGAGGCAATGGTGACAATTTCGGTGGTGAGAATTAAGGTCGCGACGCTATTTAGAGGTCGCTAATTAAGATGAACCTTCTTTGGGAAGAATGGATGAGTGATTAGACAATTGATGTCGTGACCAAATAAAAGCTTCTGCGATGTATGTTGAGACAACTGAGGTCGCGACAAAGAATCAAGGTCGCGACATAGAAGAGCTAAGGATGCTAAAGTGTCAGCGACTCAAATAAAAAGCTTACGCGACAAATGCTTAGACAACTGATGTCGCGACAAAGAATCGAGGTCGCAACATTAACAACCGTATCGCGACCAAATCCACAAGGAGGCGACAAAGTTAGGCCCAACTTCAACCCTATAGTCAGCAGCCATACTGCTGAAAGTGTTTGGCGGCCTCGTAACGAGAGACTAAGCCTAAGGCTCATGTATTTTAATTTTCTTTTTCTTTGTTTTGTTGTTATTTTAGATTAAATTGTTATTTCTTTCAAATTTTGATCCGACGTTAGTCAGTTAAAGGCAGAAGCAGAAACTTAATTCTATTTCTTTCAAAATTATCGTTCTCGATCGCTCGACCTGTACAAATTTTGGAATCTGATTTCCACGTTGTCCGATCTATTACAAAGGGTTCTCTTGACGTAAAGCCATTGTAGGGTGTAATAAAAGTAATTTAGAAACCGAGCTTCCATTTTTGAAGGACTCGTTGTTAGAATTTATCTTTCATGTAGAAATTTACTCTAAGCTACCGAACTTCGCCTTATAAATCTACTTGTCGGTTCGAATACTTCAGATTGGATCCCAATATCGTTGTCCTATAATTCCGCACAGGATTGTTTCATGCTCGATTTCCAGGAGGCCCCTCCGAGGACAATGCAGGAAGGGGCATTCCCGAGAGTGAGTGGAACAATTTCTCAAAGGTATGCGAACCCGATATGGAGATCTAATGAGCTCGTGGAATGTAAGTCGACAAATGCCTTCACTTGAAATCTAGATTGAGTTGAATGACTTATCAATTTAAAAACAGAGTTCACCTCGATTCAACAAGAAGTTCAATCCCGTGTTAGCAAGGATCTAATCGCGAGCGACGAATCGTCTAATTTTTGAGGAAGAGAAATCAGTGAAAGTGTAAAACCCATGCTATACCTATGTCTTAGGAGCGGTTGGCAAATTCATGCCCGGTATGAAGACGGTTAAAAATATCCAGAATCAAGAACCCAGATAGTTAGCTTATCTAATCCTCCGTCTTCTCGAAAGAATCAGTAAGATTAGATAATGAACAAAGGCCGTAGCGAGATCCAACCGCACTACCCCTATTCCTTGATAGGTTTTAAATCTGCGGGTTCATGAAGCAAAGTTACAGAGTAGTCTCGGCAGGAATTCGATGTTTCACAATAGCGTATTTTCAATGCTCCCTTTAAAAGATAATCGATCAATGGAATTTGTTATTTTAGATTTTCGCCTTTAATTGATTTTTGTTATTGAAGTCACTTTTCAGTTTAAGGTTTGCTAAGAATATTTCAATTGCCTAATAAAGTCCAAAATAGTATAGAGTTCGAGTATCGTGGTAGTTGATTGAGAATTCGAGATCTCTCATGGAACGATATCTGACTTAAGTCCAATTTACTACTTGTTCGACCGCACACTTGCAAGATCCTCGATCAAAACCGTAAAGAAAATGATTTACTCTATGAAACCGCTTTAATCAAGATAATAGATAAGGAATACAACAAACAAGTTTCATGGCATTATTGCCGGGATTAGATAATAGTCCCTGGTAATAACGCTATAAATTTAGAGAGTATTCGGTCTATCACAGAAAGAGGTGAGCAAGTTTTTGGCGCCACTACGAGATCAAAGAATCGGGAGTGAATCAATATTTAGACCAAAAGCGAAATACTAGCTGACATAATTTATAAAAAGAAAATAGAAAAATTTTGCAAAATATGATTCAATAGCGTAGTTTAGCAAGCCACCGAATTTTTGTAGAGTCGCTCATGTTAAATACAATTTTTGTATCACCGACCCATTTGATCTCGCAGATATTATAATTTCAGAGTTAATTCATGCAATGTGAAGCAAGGATTTAATTGTTGCCACTAGACACTCAGATCGAAAAGAACACTTAGAGGCTACAAAGGTTAAGAGTGCAGAATAGCAGATAAAGATTGATCGCGCTCAACCGTGAATTCGCAGTTAAGTACCTCAAGAGCGTGGCAGACGAAAGATTGACTGGGGCAGTCAACCAGGAATTCGCAGCAGAAGTACCTCAAGAGCGAGACACTATGGAGGACTTCTAGAGACCAGTTATCCAAGATGAATACTCAGCAGTGAGACAGCCAGCGATAGATGCTAACAATTTTGAGCTCAAGCTACCGATCACCATTAAGGTTCACCGTAACCACTCCACAGTCACCCTCCAAGATCCCAAATTTAACACTTAGGGACGGCTTCGAATGGCTAATACAAGCAGAATTGAATGGTGTGAGACCGTGGTTATTAAGTCATAGCTTGTTTCCATTCTCTTTAAGAGATATAGGTGCATCATGGTTTGACTCACTACCATAAGGATTTGTTAATACATGGGAAGAGCTGATGGAAGCTTACCTGAGCAGATTCTTTCCTCCATCCCTCACTTCTGAACGAAGAGGGGAAATTACTACTTTCAAACAAGGGGAAGATGAGAGTCTGTACACTGCTTGGGAGAGATACAAGAGGCTGTTGAAGAGATGTCCTATGCACGGATAGACTACACACAAATGGACATCTTCTACCACTCCATGAATTATACCTCAAAAGGTATAATAGATGCTCTCATGGAGCATCTTAAGAAGAAGAGCAGAAGAAGTAAGACAGCTGATTGAGGATCTTGCTAGGTGCAACATGAGACCTACTTTGAATCCCCTGTGGAGCAAATAACCAGCTAAAGGAAATGGAATGATTGAGTCGAACAAGAGTTGTCTCACATGGAGGCTGGGTGCCGATGCATTGATGCATCGGTTGATAAAAGAATGCACTCGCAAATGAGATAAGAGCAAAGTGGAACGAAGGAAGAGTAATACGCGAGGGGCGCATCAAGAGGGTTCCTATGCAGTGGAGGAAGCTAACTATTTGAACGAGCACAGAGCATATCATTTCAAGCCTAACCCCAACCTTCCAACCCATTATACCCCAGCATTAAGGAACCATGAGAATTTCTCTTATGATGGAGGAGCACAACACGTCCCAAGACATGGGCAAAACTTTCAGTAAGGGTATGCTCCACCAAGGTTCCAAGAAGAAGAATGTGAGAGGGGCAGAATGAACATCGAGTCAAAAGGACCTTAATTCACACCGTATGTTGCGCTCATGGGGGAAAAATAAAAGATGTTAAACTTCCATGAACAAAGGTTTGCGTATCTGGAAGCCTTTAAAACCAATTCTCAAATTTTTCGACAACCACCAATGCCTTCTCTCAAGAACTTGGAAACGCAAATATAACCGGCCCTAACCCCGTTAATCAAATTAAAGATGCTTTTCCCGTTGACACGGTTAGAAAATCCGAAGACTCGCATGGCCGTGTTTTAGAAGTGGAAAAAGAATTAGAGAAGGAAAAGTCGAGAAAGATGAAAGCAACAAGGGAGAAGGGACTCGAAAATGCCGAGTCACCTGAGAAAGAAAGGAAGAAAGAGAAGAAGAAGAGTTAAGAAAGAAGCAAGAAAAAGGCCCATAACTCTATGCCTGCAGTTCCATTCCCGCAGAGACTGCAAAAGTCAAGGATAGAGGAGCAGTTCGCAAAGTTTTTGAAAACTTTCCGTATGCGGAGATAAGCATGCCATTCACGTAAGTGGTAACTCAAATGCCACTCTTATGCCAAATTCTTGAAAGAAATTTAAGCAAGAAGAGAAGATTTGGCAAGAGGAAGGAGAAGGAATCCGACCGCTACCAGAAAGGATAAAGAATAACTTACTCAGAGAAGGGAGAAAGACCCAAAGAAGTTTCACCATTCCTTGCACCATTGGAGGATTTGAAATTAAAGGCTCTCACTCTGCAAGTATTAACTCAATGCCATTATCTCTGCAAGGAAATTAAGCCTGGGGTGGCTTACTCCCACTATTGTTACTCTCCAAATGGCAGATAGAACAATGGCGAACTCGGGCGAGTCATTGAAGATGTGCTGTTAAGGTGGGGAAATTTGTTTTCGCCGACTTTATCATCTTGACATCAAGAAGATTCACAAGTCCCTCTTCGTTAGGAAGGGCCATTCCTAAAGAATCGAGTCGCTTTAATAGATATGCGTAAAGGAGTTCTCACTCTCGTGGTTGAGAAGAAGCAACCGGCTTCCAATCCGCTCCTTCCAAAGTTTAAAGAATTTAGACACAGATAGGAAGATTACAAGTTAGTAGATGATGTCTATCTCAACAACCTCGACATTGTTATTATGATTGTAATGCTCAACTTCCTATCAATGAAAATGAGATGAAATTTCCGCATCTCAAGGTAAGCACTGACGCACATCGCTTGCACTCTACCGAAAAGGTGTTGAGTCATAAACAAAACAAAGATGGACAATGGAGACACAATGAAGAGAAGGAATTTCATCAAGAGACCGGGGGCAAGGCATGGGGCTAGTTTTAAAAGAGCTAAGTCATCCGCGATAAAGTTTACTGAGCTACCAAAGAGTAAGCCTGATTATCTCGCTAGACTCGATGTCGAAGAACGTAAGGCCGGCACTTTGGAAGAATTATCATGAGTCGATTGCTTGGTCCATGACAATTAAAGGGTATCACCACAATATGCATGCACAAAATACTACTTGAGGAAAAATGTGCAAACCAAATTGAACATCAAAGAAGACTGAACCTACTACGAAAGAAGTAGTCGAAAGGAAGTGCTCAAATGGTTGATGTCGGTTTTATATATGCAATCTCATACGCCCTGGTTAGCCTAAATTCATGGTTCCTAAGAAAGGTGGGTTCACTGTGATCCGAAATGAAAAAAATGAGTTAATTCCAACAAGAATCCGTGACAGATGGAGAGTATGTATCGACACGGGTTTAACACAAGAACCAGAAGGATCATTTCAAGGTTCTTCATTGATCATGTCGGGATGTTATGACACCCCTATTTTTGTTTCCTAGATGGATATTCCCGGCTTATAACCATATTGCCATTGCACTGAGGACCAAGAGAAAACCATTTCAGATGCCCTTATGGCACCTTGCCTTCGGCGATGCCATTTGGGCCGTAACGCCCCGCTTACTTTTCTCGTATAAAGGTATTTACGTCCATGTTCTCGACGGTTGAGGAGGTCATGGAGATTTTTGCGGATGACTTCACAAGATAGATCCGGGCTTTGAGCATTGTCTAAACAACCTCGAAACAGCTGCCTCAAAGACGCAAAGCGACAAACAAATAGCATTAAACCCGTGAAAAGTGTCATTTCATGGTAACAAGGTATTGTTCTTGGTCATAAATTTATGCTACGACTAGAAGTAGACCAATCAAAGGTTTCATTATCAAGACTCTTGCACCGCCCATTAAACAAAGAAAAGTGATGCGAGAGTTTCGGGACATGCCGATTCTATAGAGATTCATCAAAGACTTCTCAAAAATAGCAAGACCATTATGACACGAGAAAGACACAAGGTTTAATTTTGATGACTTCGCAAAATTTTCAAGAAATCAAGATCGACAGTTCAAGCACCTATCATGGTCGCACTGCACGGGATCGTGGATTCGAAATAATGTGTGATGCAAGTGGATTTCGCAATGGAGTCAGATAGGGCAAAAGAAAGAGAAGATATTTCCTATATACTATGCTATCGAACCTTAAATGAAGCCCAAGAAAACTATTCAACTACCGAAAGGAGATGCTGTTTCACACTTTACTTGTGTAGAAATTCAGGCCATACATTTTGGGATCCCATATTATCGTTCACACTGACCATGCAACAATCAAATATTTGATGTCGAAAAAGGAAGCCAAACCAAGATTGATAAGGTGGGTGTTGTTACTACAAGAGTTTGATCTGGAAATTAAAGATAAGAAAGGTTGTGACAATGTGATAGCTGATCACTTGTCCGTAGAAAAACAAAGAAGAGAGGATGCATCAATGCAGACCTTCCGTATGAGCAACTATTTCAAATTGTCATTCCAATCCTCATGGTATGTCGATATCGTGAATTACTTGGCTTATGGAGTAGTAGCTCTAATTCGGGCCTACCAAATGTAAAGAAAGCTCAAAACCGATAAAGAGTATTACATCCGATGACCCATTGCTATTTAAAAGAGGTGCCGAGCATGACAGGCAAGAGCGCGTGCTGTGAGAGTGAACAATGCAAAATTTTTTGAATGAAATGTCATGTGATCACTATATGGGGGACATTTTTTCGAGAAAACGCTCATAAGATACTCAAATCGGGATTTTATTGGCCCACTATCTTCAGAGACTGTGGCCGAATGGTCAAATTTTTGTGATAGATGCCAAAAGATTGAAATATCAAGAAGGTAAAACGAAATGCCTTTACAAGGCATATTGGTGGTGCAAATTTTTGATGTATGGGGAATAGATTTTATGGGACCCTTCCCACCATCATTTGGAAACTTGTACATACTGCTGGCAGTGGATTATGTGTCCAAGTGGGTGGAAGCAATAGCTTGTCCAAAGAATGACGCTAACACAGTAGTGAGTTTCTTGCAAAGGAACATTTTGAGCAGATTCGGAACACCCAGGACTATCATCAATGATGGGGGAAGCCACTTTGCAAACAAAATATTTGCAAAGCCTGGCGAGCAGTATGAGATCAAACATATAATGAGCCTAGCTTTATCACCCCCCGTGACACGGACGCGTAAATTTCCAATAGGGAGATAAAAAGGATCCTGGAAAAGACTGTAAGTTCAAGTAGGAAGGACTGGTCTTCCAAACTTGATGATGCACTTTAGGCTTACAGATCTAATATCTGAAAACTCCCATTGGGATGTCCTATACAGAGGAAGTTCGCAAACCATGTCACCTCTCTCGAAATGAATACAAAGCTATGTGGGCTGCATCAAGAAGCCGAACTGATTTCAAAATTGCAAAGGAAGAGAGATCGCCTCCAATTGAATGAAACTAGAAGAACTGAGAAACGGTTTATGATAATGCTATAATATACAAGGACAAGACAAAGAAACAGAAGCCGATCAAAGGATTTCGAGAAAAGAGTTCGTCAGATCAGTTATGCTATTTAACTCCAGATTAAGATTATTTCCTGGGAAGTTGAAATCAAATGGGAGTGGACTATATACGCAGGTCAAGTACTACCTTTGGAGTGCAGAATACTCAGACCGGAGCGCCGGGAAGAATTCAAGGTTAATGGTCAAAGACTCAAGCAATATCTCAAATGTGGAGAAAGAAAATAAGAACCCGTGAATGGTGAATTGAGAGAGAGAAGACTTAAAACAAATGCACCAAATAAGACTCAAACAGAAAGTAGCCATGGGAGGCAACCCATATAGATTTTTGCTTCTTATATAGATTTTGATTTTTAATTACTCGCTTTGATTTTTTTTTTTTATTCTTGTAATGATTTGTTAGACTTGAAGGTTAGTATTTGATCAATTAAAACCCTTTTGAAATTGTTAAGGAAGGTGCTTCATTTAATCGTTGTGGCTCAAAGGAAAGAACCAACTTAGGAAGGCTCCAAAGACTTCACACAGATAGGCCACTTGAAAAGGGGAGCATTTTTCTCCCTAAACAAATTCCGTGGAAAATAAATAGAATGTATGTTTGAATTGTTGTTCGGGGAGTACTTTATCGATGTTAAGAATTTGCAAAATTAATAAGGAGGCAAAGTCGGTCTCGATCATCAATTTAGGGCAAGTACAGACTAAGTCGCGACTAGATTGCAACTTAGTAAGTACTGAGGGGAGAACAAGAGCACAGGTTGTGACAGAAAAGTTAGGTCGCGACAGAACATTTGAGGTCGCGATAGAACATTTGGGTCGCGACAAGAACAATTCCTTCAAAAGAATAGTGAAGGTCGCGACAACTCAACTATGTCATGAAATTACTTGTTGACCAAAAGGGGGCAAAAATGCCAGATGTCACAACCTGATGATATATTGTCCTCCCACAACTTACTTATGTCGCGACAAACAATAATAAGTCGTGACATAAGAGAAAAGTGTGCCAGCAGGGCAACTTTTAAATCTACCCTAAATTTGATGACAACACATAATTGTGGGCTGCAATTTAAGTCGCGACATGCGCAATTAATTGAAGTAATAAAGAGTCCACAACAATGATTTGATTGCATACGTTGAGAAACTCCCTCCATCATTATTTCATCCTTGGGAACGAACACAACTCTTCATCTTTTCACTTACAAACCCTGCATTCAAAACTCCCCGAAAAATACCCGATTTCTCAAATGGTCGAACCTTCAACCCTAATCCCAAATCTAAGCGAGATCATGGAAGAGTATACTGCACTCAAGAGGAGGCCTCGCCAGAACCTTCAAGGGAGAACCCGCCGCCGAACCATCGGTTCAACCAGCTTCCAAGCAACGGTGCGGAAAAGAAAAACAACAAAGAAGAAGAGGAAGACGAATTCGTATCAGAAGAAGCTTTCTCCATCTAGAAGAAGTACTATGCCGGTAAGGGGTTTGTTGGAGAAAGAGGCTTCAGCAAACTCATCTCCCCTTTCAAGGAACTAATAGAACAAAGAGGTCAGGGAAACCGCAAAGCATCAAAAGTCCCGATACACAGCCAGCAGTTCCAGAATCTCTCTACTCCAACCCGGTGGGGAGGAAGGATAACTCCGTTTATGCTCGAGGAGCTTTGTGCCGTGATGGAGCTAAAACCATCAACAATGAAATGTACTAATGCAAAGGGCATAAGCATGGATCCAAATTCAAGAAGATGATAGACAACCCCAACCGTGAGAAGATTGCAAGAAAGTTCACGCACGGTGTAAAGGGGGTCAAGGAAAAGTATATGAAAAGACCATAAACAGTGGGAGATTACTGTGAAGAGGCAAAAGTATGGTTTTAAATTTCCCGGCTCTCGTTATGGTTCCGACCAAGCATGTCCGCACGCATGAACAAGAAGCAATCATCTTTATGCTATGTCGGCGGGGTACAAGATTAACGAGCGTATTGGAAACCTCGATGTAGATACCATGCGCGAAGGAATAAAAGGGGTTTGATCCTCACCCAAAGAACTATCACGAGGCTATGTTTCCTGAGGGTCAGAAAGGAACTTGGGAAGAAGAAGAAGAATGCCCCAAGGTTTCACCACTAACTCTAACAGGAGTAAGCAAAGGGCCTAGGAATCAAAAGAAAAAGGAGATTATAATAGAAGTGCATTCAAGAAGAAATGAGAATGCAAGATGTGAAGAGGACACCTCTCCGGTTGCGCATCAAGAAGAAGGAAGATCCGTAAGCACACATCCCAAGAGAACACCTTTATGTTTACAGATGACAGAGAACAAGATGATGGAAGCCCAATAAATTTCTCAACCCCATCGCCGCCTATCGTGGAATGTAGATTTCCGCGAGAACTCGTGAAAGCTCTTAGGAGCCTGCAGGGAATAATCAAATAATGAGATGCTCTGGCTCCATTCAAGAGAACAAGAAAGTGGAAAGGGAATGGTTTCCAACAAAAATTTAGAGAAGAAGTATATGAAACAGAGCCGAAAAAAAGAAAAGATCAAATAATGGGAAGAAGAAATGAACAGAAGGAAGAGCAGATGAAGGAGATCCTGGAGCATCAAGAGGCACCTGAAGGAATGGAGGGAAAGAGATCACGATCTACCCGCAAAGGTACCGAGCCATGAGTCATTTTACAACAATCGCATGATCGTGATTCTCAACTCCAACAATCATAAAGAAAAGGAACCTGATCGCGGCCAAAACTATGAGCATCAAGGGATTCAAATTACATGTCAATGTTCAAGGACTTAGAGAAGAGGATGAAGGAAAGAGATAGTGAGCTTGATGACAAAGATGCTCAAGAAAAAGTCGCTTGAAAATTTGGATTTGATCAACAATAATCTTTCCAAATTTTTAGAAGTCATGACTGAAATGGAGAACACGATGAACACATTGGGGAAAAGACAAGATGATCTGAACAAAAAGGTTGATCTCACAAACGAATTGATCCTTGAAGAACAGATAGAGAGGGAGAATGACAAGAAGAAGAGAAAAATAAATCTCCCATTGATTTATTCTCTTCCTCTCTTCCTGATTGTTATTCTCAACTTTGCATCATACTGAAGAAATAAAGAAAATTTGTTAAAAAGGAAATGTTTGATGTTGCTTGCAGTTAGACGTATTGTTACTTTTTGCTTGGAATTGTTAGGAGAATAACATTAGATTTAGTTCAAGAATGAAAATGCTTCCATATATCATAATCCGAACTAGTTGAAGTAGTTTGACTAGAAGATGTCAAATACAAATAATTGCATAATAAGGGCGTAATGACATATAATTGAATTGAAACACAATTACATAATTGACTCTTGAATTCTAGTCGATGAGTCCAAGATAAATGAAAGTCATACAATTGAATGAGCAAAATATATTTTTGAGTTTGAAGTATAAACAAGAATAAAGAACCCGGTGAACCTTAAATCATGTAACTCCCCTCATCAACCGAAGTGAGTCAAGCGACATCCTTAGGCTGGGGTCACAACTAATCAAACCGAATTCTAGAACTTGTTAGATTATTGATCATACGTAAATCCTAAAGTGACACGACTAACAAGAAATGATGCGTGCCATCCGCGCTTGAGCCATTCTAGCCACCCTTATTTATATGCTTCGCATACACCCTTAGTTCTCACCTTGAGTAAAACAATCCTTATCTTCAAAACAAGCCATTGGAAATCCCAAGCCATCCTAGATAATTAATCCTCCAGTAAAGAACCTCTGATTACCCAAAATTCAAAGAAGGAGGAAGAGATAAAGTTTGGGGGAGTATGTATTTTTTTTTTGGGAACTAAAGGAGAAAATACAAAAAGGGGTGAAGAGAGAAAGATCTAAAGGCAAAGGATACAATGTAAAAGAGAAAGCAAGAGAAGGAAGAAGTTTTGTCTTGTGGCCTAACTCTCTCAACAATTAAGTTCTTAGGGTGTTTCAACACCTAGTACCCTAATGTTAACCTGTATGGGAGCTAATAACCAAAGTTCGCTAAGAGGTTAAGTTTAAAGACGTAACATTGCAAAGATTCCCGAATGGTGACAGAGAAAAGTTCCAACAAGTAGAAGTACAAATGAGAAATGGGAATGAACAATTTTAAATCGTATGAAATCATAGAAGATACCCCCAAAGATGAAGTTCGGGGGGGAATCACTAAAGAAATTGCAAGGAAAAGAAGGGCAGCAGTTAAGTAAGAAAGGAGAAAGAGTCTGGGTAATCTTAACCTAAAAGTTCCATCCACCCCACCAAAGACCCAAGCCTGACATTACAAACCTAAAAGACCTTATTGATCTTGAAGGTTGGAATTACCACATTAGCGGAGATCATTATGAACAACAAGCATATGGAATTTGGAAAATTCAAATGATCAAATCGGTGAAGGACCTCAGGGTTAATCGACCTTACCAAGAAAAAGAGGAAGAAGACCAACCTACTTTTCGCCAGATCAACCGACTATACCGTTTATAAACAAATTCAACAATTTAGTTTTGTACATTAGATTGAGTAGAGACTAACCTTCATCCGATCAAGCGACATACGTAAAAGAATGCAATTCTAGTCTTTCTTAATTAAATTATTGCAACCGCAAAACAAAACAGTAAATGTCCTTTGTTTCGAGGACAAACAAATCTTTCTTTTCTTTGCTCTGGGACAAGCAAAAATTTGTCGGGGGAGTTTGATGAGCTTAAAGTCATCAATTTTCACCATTTTTCTCGATTGATTTCTATCTAAAAAGGACTGATTTATATGCGTAAATGTGGAATAGATTCACCAAATCGCAGTGCAAGAGAATCAAGAGAAAGAGATTAAGAAGGAGTAGAAAGTGGCCGAAAGGTGAATGAATAACATCGCCAGAATATGTCATAACAGAGAGGTGCACATAAAGAGGACCCATGTCGTGACGCTCTGACAAGAATGAAGAATCACATCAAGGTCGCAACTACAAAACCTACCGCAACATAAGGGCAATTGAAGGCGTAACGAGCAGGGTCGCGAATGTAAAATCCAAGTCGTGCAACTATAAATTAATGAAGAACAAGATATATGTCGCACGTTTCGAGGTCGCGGCTGCATCGCGTCGAAAGCAAAGAGATATAAGTCAGACACGTAATGAGTCGTACATAAGATTTTCATGAGATCGACATCGTCGCGAATATTTAGAAGAGGTCGCGACATCAACACTGAATCATGAATTGTTCCTAGAGTGGGTATCATAGACAACTTGCAAGGAATTAAGGTCGCGACGTCATTTAGAGGTCGCGACCAGAAAATGAACCTTCTTCAAAGAACTGATGAGTATTGACAACTGATGTCGCGACCAAATAAAAGCTTCTGCGATGTATGCTGAGACAACTGAGGTCGCGACAAAGAATCAAGGTCGCAACATAGGAAGAGCCAATGGCAGCTCAGATGTTATATTAGGAATCCAATGGCTAGAGATGTTAGCACGACTAAAGTGAGGGTGATGAAGTTTCACTTATACATTAATGTGACTCAGAGAGACCCTTCTCTGGAAAACTAGCGGTATCCTTTAAAAGCCATGATGAGAACCATACGACATGAAGGGGAAGAATATTAATAATGAATGAAATTAAGGTAGATAAGGGTCTTGCTAAGGATATCCTACTACACTTTAAGCAATTTTGGTCATGTACAAAGTCAGTTTTTAACATGCCACCGGGGTCAGCCCCAAGAGGGCATAAAATACGCTATTATTTTGAAAGACACAACCCATCAATGTAAGGCCATGTCATTATCCTCATTTCCAAAAAGCTGAGATAGAGAAAGTGGTGTCTAAGATGCTGGATGCAAGGATAATTCAAGTTAGTACCAACTCGTTTTCAAGCCCAGTTCTCTTAGTGAAGAGATGTGATGGTTCCTGGAGGTTTTGTGTTGATTATTAAGCACTCAATAAGGGGACAATGCCTGACAAATACCCTATCCATGCCATAGATGAGCTTTTGGATGAATTAAGTGGGCTAAAGGTGTTCTCTAACCTGGACTTGAAATCAGGATATCACCATATTCGTGTTCTGGTTATGACTTACGAGTTTCTTGTTATGCCGTTCAGGCAAACCAATGCACCAACAACTTTCCAATCACTAATGAATGAGGTATTTCGACCCTATCTTCGTAAATTTGTGCTTGTATTTTTCGATGACATTTTAATACAAAGGCCAATTGAGGATCATGAATCAGATCGAAGTAAGGGTGCTAGAATTGTTACTGAAACATCAGCTTTATGCCAATTACAAAATATGTGAATTTGAGAAGCATCAAGTGGCTTATTTAGACCATATCATTACAAATGTAAGGTGGCAAAGAGACCCTGCGACAAGGTTATGTTATGGAAGAAAGGGCTAATCCCCCAAAATATTTGAGCCGAGGATTCGTCTCAACAGTTATTATCGAAATTATTGTCGATATACCAGATTGGCCTTTTCACATACAAGCTTGAAGAAAGATCGTTCTGTGTGTTTGTCGAAATAAGCTTTAGTGCGCTAAAACAAGTCATGGCTAAGGTTCCAGTGTTGGCTATGCCATATTTTTCTAATCTCTTTATAATCGAAACCGACACATCCGGATTTGGATTGAGAGCGGTTTAAATCCAAGACCAACGCTACACCCTGGGTACACAAGCTAGGCCTAAGTCCATAAATGAGAATGAATTAATGGCTATAGCCTTCCATAAAGGACTCAAATGGCGCCCTTATTCTAGGTAGGTGTTAGGTAATAGATCAACAAAGGCGAAATACTTGTTGAAACGAGTCATCGAGCCGGGTACTAGCAAGTTGAATTATGAAATTATGGATTAATTTTGACATTCAAAGATAGGTAAAGTCGGCATTAGTAATCTTGTCGCGATGCCCCTTCCAAGGATTTCAACTACCCATGGAATGTTCAAACTTTTAACTTTACCTCAAATTAAGCATCGACACACTAGATGATACGGCTAACCTCTAATACACCAAATTTAGAGGGTCGGGTCGTGAAATGAAGGCCCGAATAGACTCGGGCCGCTTTGGCTCGACCGACAGGCCCACTCAAATCTGCTCCTGTCAGTCAAAATTGTTTGGTCTAATTAAGGAGAGCAGGCGAATGGGTTTTTGGTTTTGATTTTTTTTTTATTTTTTGAAATTATAGTTAAAGGCTAAAATAGTAAAATTGATATTTTGGAAAAGAAAAGAAGCCCTAAAACAAATCTCCTCCCCTTCACCTTCATTTTGGGTCTTGTTATTTTCTTCAACACCGCTGACAACGACACAACCGATTGCAACGAAAACGGCAAACCCATCGACATGGCCATTTGCAACAACAACGACAGACTCGTCGACACGGCCATCTGCAACACCGTCATCCGCCGACAACGCCGTGACGCGGGCGCATCCTCCACCGTGCGTTTTTCTTCATATTCTTTAGATGAAGTAATGGAATTTGATGTTTTTCTGCCTTTCTCTCCTCCATTTTTTGAAATGAAAATATATAAAGGTCGAGGACCAGTATTTGTATGATGCACTTGTACTCATTAGAAGGCAGATATAAAAGAGGAAACTCTTAAAAGAATGCAAGGTGTATTTGAGGAAGCATGGCTTAAGAATAACATGGACTAAGGAAGCATGTATAGAGAGAGTTAAAGAGCACTGGAGGTAAGTTGTGCGTTGGAATAGAAAATTATGCCTATCTCTGCCTTTCTCAGATTTTCCTTTTGGTGGTTTTGATTTGCAAAATAACGCCTCTTTTGGAATTTTAGAGAGTTCTACTAATTGTTCCTTTATAAATTCACTAAATTGAGGGCTTTGAATGGTACTGCTATTTGCAGTGAGGAAATAAAAAGCCATGACACTTTCTTTGTTGAGTAAAAAATATGTTTTTGTTCAATAAGAGATGACTGAGACAAGGCTAATCAATCGCTCCAAACCTATTTGTGATTACTATAGTCTAAGAGATTGCCTTTGCTTGGCAGTTATTTAAAGCCATGTCAGGTTTGAAGATTACTTTGGAAAAGAGCGTGATGATTCCAATTGGGGGAGGAGGACAATGTGGAAGTTTTGGCACATGAAATTGAGCCTTTTAAGCATTTTTAGGATTTTAGCCTGTCTTAGCCCACAACCCATGTAAGGCCTAGTTGGGCTTACTAATGGTCGGCTCGAATAAAATGGGCCAAAATGGCTCGGTCCATTTTGGCCCATGGCCCAAGTGGGTTGGGCCAAAATGGGCTGGGCTAGCCTGTTTCCCATCTTTAGGATACACTACACTGAAAAAGGAATTAAATTTTGATGCCTTGCTTACCAAGTTGCGAAAAGACATCAGTTTAAGGGGACAAACTCAAGTTGGCTTCACAATGATGAATGGAATCCTATTTTATAAGGGACGCTTGGTCATTCCTAAAACTTCTCAACTCATTCCTGTCATCCTAGCTGAGTTCCACAGCTCACCTTTAGAGGGCATTCAAGAGAAGCTAAAACATACCAAAGATTAGCTGCTGAAATTTACTGGGAAGGGAATCAAGGGATGCGAAAGGATGTTGTCAAATTTGTCCAAAAGTGTACTACTTACCAGCTGAACAAGTATCTTGCTACCACACCTTTTGGGTTGCTCCAACCAATCCTCTTACCCACTCAAGTATGGGACGAAGTCACTATGGACTTTTACTCCGAGGGTCGCCGCTTAAGGGGTGATGGCTAACTGCAGAGCGGATTGGCTATCCAAATACACGCATTTCTTAGGGTTAAAACACCCTTGTTATAACATATATCTACTTTACATATAGAGTTGTAATCTATTAGGAATCTTGTCATATAGAGTTGTAATCTATTAGGAAGGTTAGATCAACTTTTGTATATATAAATGTATTCACAATGAATCAATGAAAATTACAAGGAATTCTTTCCTCCAATTCCTCTCCTTGGTTCTCTCTTCATGGTATCAGAGCCTAGGGCTCACGATTAAGGAACCTCTTAGAGAAATTCCAATTTCGACACTAGTTCATAGGACAGGGGAGGTGTGTTTTTTGAAACACGTATCTCGAGGGCACACGGGATCTCACCGCTGGCATAAGGACGAGCGCCAACCGCCACGAGCCTCGCCACCAAATCCGGTGGTAGGAAACCTAGCCAGTGGGCCACAAACGCCACCTCAGTCTTTTTGCCTTGTTCCACAAGTGTCGCGCATGGACCACTGGGTGGGGCGCGATGAGAACTCGATACCACCACAGTGGTGCATCTCCTCCAAGGGAACCCATCAGTGGTTTGTGCCGCTAAATCCAACCTCAGGATTTTGAGATCTTTTGTTGCAAGATCTAGGGTTTTTCAGGGGAATCTTGGACGATTTTGTTTTTGAAGGAGTCCTTTTGCCCTAACCTCTTGTCTTGGACTTCATAATGAGTAGTTCAAATTTTTTAGAAGATAAAAAGTCTGTTTTGGAGCCTGAAGTGGTCCCGATGATGTTTAAAATCACGGAGGACAAACTGACTAGTCCCAATGGAGTAAAACAATCCGCATTTACTTACGGAGTATTCATATGGCCAGTCATCTTGATAAGGACCCTCCTATTGATGATTCGAAAGACCGATGGCTGGAGGATGATGCTTGTCTCTTCCTACAAATTCGTAATTTCATTGATAGTAAAGTACTCACCCTCATTAATCACTGTGATTATGTTAAGGAACTAATGGAATATTTGGAATTTGTGTATTTTGGCAAAGGGAATATTCCACGCATATTTGATGTATGTAGAGCCTTTTGTCATATTGAGAAACAAGATCGATCCCTCACAGAACTCTTCAAGGACTATAAGAAGACATATGAGGAACTGAATACACTACTACAATTTAGTCCGTGCGTGGTCGGGCCACCAACAGAAAAGACAGAATGATGTGGCTTCCTAGTCGCACTTCGAAGTACGAGTCCTGTTATACAGATTCTGCCCACTCGAGATCTCATCTTTCCAAGAAACATATAGCAGGATACTCCGCACGGAGACCTTCTCATCTACTCCTCCTATCCAGATGAGCAATGCCCTTGTGGGTCGGAACATTGGTGATTCAGAGAGGCAACGATACAGAAATAGTGGTCCCGATGGTAACTCTAGAGGGACAAGCTCTAAAGGAGTTGTTTGTTATTACTGCCATAAGCCTAGACATGTGATACGAGACTGTAAGAAGCGGTAGAGTCAGAATCAGAGACTTCAGTTTGCTCATGTAGCTTCCACTAATGAGGCATCGGATCAGTCAGTTCAATTCACAACAGAAGAATTAGCCAGGTTCCACTTGTACCAAGAATCATTGACGTCTCCATCTACTCCAATTACTGCTATTGCTGAGTCAGGTAACCCGAATAAATGTCTTGTCTCTTCTTCGTCCTCCAAATAGGTCATTGATTTCGGAGCCACAAATCACGTGACAGGCAATTCTAGCCTATTCTACCATTCGCCACAACCCACACTTCTATTGTAAACTGGCGCATGAGCTCGCCTCATTCGTTCGGGTCATACACAATTTTTCCCACTCCATCTCTCCCTTAGTCATCCGTCTTGAGTTTACCTAATTTATCTTTTAATTTGATGTTTGTGAACAAATTAACTCGAGCACTTAAATGTTATATCTCATTCTACCCTGATTTTTTTCTCTAGGATCTTAAGGACGGCTGTGACATTGGTAGAAGACGTATCTGGGGAGGTTCCTGCTACATTCTTGATCATGCAATACCAAGACATGTCACTTGTTCTAGAGTTACTACACCATTTGAGACGCATTGTCGCTTGGGCCACCCCTCTCTTCCCTTGTTAAAAAAGTTGTGTCCACAGTTTTCAAGTTTGTCGTCATTAGATTGTGAGTCTTGTCAATTTTCTAAGCATCATCGTCTTCCTTCCAGTCCTAGAGTTAATAATCGAGCTAGTGCTCCATTTGAATTAGTCCATTCGTATGTGTAAGTCCATGTCCGGGGCCAGGCCCCAATCGGGGTTTCGATATTTTGTCACTTTTGTTGATGATTATTCACGAACCACTTGGTTATATCTAATGAAAAACCGTTCTGAGATGTTTTCTAATTTCTGTGCCTTTTATGTTGAGATACACACTTAATTTAATGTTTATGTTCAAAGTCTGAGAAGTGATAATGCTAAAGAATATGTTTCAAAATAGTTTCAGTCATTCATGCTTCAAAATGGCATCCTTCATCAGACCTCACGCGTTGACACCCCTTCCTAGAATGGAGTGGCTGAGAGAAAGAATAGACACCTCCTTGAAACTGCCCAAGCTGTATTATTTCAAAAGCATGTGCCCAAGCATTTCTAGGTTGATTCTGTTTCCACCGCTTGTTTTTTTTATTAATCGGATGTCTTTCTCGGTCTTGAATTGGGACACTTCGTATCACATCTTTTTTCCAAATAAACCTTTGTTTCCTATTGAGCCTCATATATTTAGGTGTACTTGTTTTGTTTGAGATGTTCGTTCGCATGTGTCTAAACTCGATCCTAAGTCATCGAAGTGTATCTTCCTTGGTTATTCTCGGGTTCAGAAGGGCTATCGATGTTACTACCTTAGTCTTTGTAGGTATTTGGTTTTGGTCGATGTCACATTTCTTAAGAATGTACCTTTCTCTTTACCTCCGAACCACACAAGTCAGGGGAAGGAAGACGACTTGCTTGTTTATACTCTTGCCTCACCCATTGTCTCTCCTAAACCGGCTCTTATCGCTGCTCAAGTAAAACCCCCTATCACTTAGGTCTACACTCGAAGCCAACACCCCCAAGTCTCGAGCCCTCCACCAACCGGGGCTCGACATCGACAAAGCCCGCAATGATCTTCCTATCGCTCGTAAAGGTAAATGTCGCGCGCTCATCCAATTTTCTCCTTTGCTCTGCGCTTGACATCACATTCTTATTCTTTATTGCATCATCGACTTCTATTTCGTTGCCTAACAAGGTTTTGAAGTCTTTGCTCACCAGTTTGGCATAGTGTTAAGGATATAGACGGATGCTGATTAACAATGATTGAACCGCTCGTTAACCTGCTCTAAGAAAGCCATTGATTGTCAGCAGAGGTGTTTATAGTGAAGGTTAACCCACGATCCATTGTCAGATCTGAAAGTCCGCTTATTGTTGTACAGAGTTCAATCACGCATCATTACAATAATTTTTTCCCTGCCACAAGATGATATATGTTCACTTATTCTACACCTCCATCAGAACCCACCGCCACAATAACGTTTCATGTTATCTAAGAGAGAGGTGATAAGAGCAAATCTCCATAATACGTTCATGGATAAAGATAAACATCATCTTCGTCTCAAAGTGGTCGAAATGTCCATGCGGTTTGTAATTTAATGTCGCGATGAACTTAAATAAAGAAAGGTCTGATCATTTATCTTTGCGCAACCTCTGGTTCGTATAACGCCAGCGCCAGAAAGTGATGATATTTTCATCATGGGTTGATTCAGCGCACCTCATCTATCTTCTTCTTATCATCCACAGCGACTAGATGCCAAATATTTCGGCATTAGTTATGCAGCAAACATGAAAATTTCTATCTCCAAAATAACGGCGGTTTAACCGGTTGTCATGACGCGAGGTCGGGCAAACCACGCGTTCTTCATGAATTGTACACCGACGGAGGGCGAAACATTTGGCGATCCGAGAGATTAGAATCGTCGGGGTTTCAATTGTCTTTACATCATCGTCATAATATTTGCTCCACCGATCCGTTGGTCAAGATGCCTTCCGTCACGATCATTGAAACAACGACGGCAAAGCGCTTGAGTTGGTTCCGGTGTTGGTGATTTATGATAGTAACTGGCGCTGCGGCGATCGGTTACCAATTTTACGTCACGGCAGCTGATCCGGCAGATTGAGTCCACCGGCAACGCCGCCGCTGTTCTTACACCCGGTCCAAGAGCGCAGCCAATGCTTCCCTCCCATTCAACAGAGTTCCACAGAGCTATCACACAAATCAGATACACATCAAAAGACAACAGCCCTGAAAACCCAGATAATCAAAGATCCAAGATCATAATGTGTATCGCACATCAAACAACAAGTCATTTCAACAATATAAACTTAATCTCACTTCATTTCACAGATATAAGATCAGCAACAATTTAAAGATATCTATAAATGATCCATACAATCGCGTTATTTATCCATGTAAATAAGTTTCGCATGATACATTCATATTCCAACTGGTGAGAGTTAGAGTACATATCAACTTTACATATAGAGTTGTAACCTATTAGGAATCTTGTCATATAGAATTGTAATCAATTAGGAAGGTTAGATCAACTTTTGTGTATATATATTCACAATGAATCAATGCAAATCACAAGGAATTCTTTCCTCCAATTCCTCTCTTTGGTTTTCTCTTCAACCCTTTATAGCAGTCATTGTGGCTGGGCAGTTTACTAAAGACATTATCCATCTTCATGGCCTCCACAACCATTATTTCCATCAGGACTAAGTTTTCATGAGTCATTTTGACAGAACTGCTTAAACTTCAAGGAATTACCTCAAGCACATTACAACTTTTTTCATCATCTTCAACTAACGGGCAAACTAATGTTGTAAATAGGTGTCTTGAGACCTATCTCCATTGTTTCGTGAATGGGAAACCCCAAAGTTGGTCCCATTGGCTTCCTTAGGCTGAATATTGGTATAGTACCTCTGTCCACTCCTCCACTAAATGCACACCCTTCAAGGCCCTTTATGGATGAGATCCTCCACCATTAATCCGTTATGAGAAAGGGGGAGCAACAGTATCCTTGGTTGATCAACTACTTGAAGACAGAGATGCAATTCTGGATGTCCTGAGCATGAATCTGTTGCACGCGCAGCAGAAAATGAAACAATATGCAGATGAGAAGCGCCATCATGAAGAGTTTCTTTTTGGCGGCATGGTATTCCTTAAGCTCCAGCCCTATAGGCAATGTTCTTTGGCACAACAAAAGTATGAAAACTGTCTCGCTTCTATGGCCTCTACATCTTGCAGCGCATTGGTTCAGTGGCCAACAGGCTAGACCTACCACCTAGTATCTCCATGCATCCGGTAGTTTCAGGTCTCCCAGCCCACGTTGGCAAGACATTCCAGTTTCTGCCAGCATTCCCCCACAGCTCACGGCAGACCTGGAACTTCAGGTGGAACCAGAAAACCTGCTGGCTGTCCGCCCCAGCCCTACAGGCAATCAGGCTGATTTTGAAATACTTCTTAAATGGAATATTCCTGATCTCAGCTACTGAGAAAGTTTTCACATTCGCATCAGTTTCCTGACTTTCACAAACAAGAACATGCAATCATGGGTATTGCTAGACTTCCAATACATTTGACTTACCAGAGTGGCAGAGGAGCAAGGTCTGGGTACAGCCAACTAAGTGCTGTCCCAAAGGGGTGGGTAATTAAATCTTAGAAGTTAGGCAGGGACATAACCTGGTTACATGAGATGTTACTTTTGGGGGGAAATTCAATTAAAGGAGTCTGGGAGAATACCACAAATGGGTTTGTGTTTGAGGGGAAGGGCGGGAATTGGGAACTAGAGCTTGGCGCTAGGGGAAAGACCTCACCTCTCGAAAGTTGGGGAAATCTGTGTACCATTCTAGATATTGAGTAGCAGGATCAGGGTTTTTTTTCTCGCAATTTACTGAAATTTATTCGCTCTATCAATAACTCACAAGTGTCTGTTTCTGAAATTAATCAAGTCCAATCCATTCTCAACAACTCAGAAAATAGTTAATAACCAGCAATTAAAATCAAAGAAACACTAAAATTTTAAATAGAAGCAATAATTGCTCAAAAATGATATAATGTTGACGACACTATATCCTCTAAAGTGATTTCTTTATCCACATTCATTAATTACAAAGTTTCTCTCTTCTTGTTTCAATTATTATATATCAGATAAAAGGAAAATAAAAAAGATGGATGAGTTAAGTGAATTGGGGATAAGTCAAGTACAGGATGACTTGACCAGACAAGGGGGTAGAAGACATGTCCAAGTGAAAGAGAAAGGGTCAATTTCAGCAACTTTGGGTGTCCCTCAAGTAATCTCATGGGGCCCTAAAGTTAATGGCCACGTAAATCATCCATTGGCCTTAAGGGGACTCAAACTAGTGACCATTGGGGAGCAAACCCAAGGCCGGACCAACTGAACTACCCCTTAGGGTTCAGCAACTTCGAGTTGATACTTCTTTTTATTGGACAATTAGGACTTAATACTAGTTAAAAACTGAAAATAATGACAAACCTGAGGAAGTTGTGGGCGTTGGAGAAATTGGTGGAGGTGGAGAAACTGGTGTTGGGTCTAGGTTATTATTGGCAAAACTGCAAAAATGCAACACAGCAGTTAGCATACAGATTAGACAGGTGACCCAACGGGCACGGTTGTAAACATGACAAATCTGCAGTAAAATGATAGGAGTAAATAATGAAAACGAGCCATTGACTGGTATTATTCCTCTTAGGTGATTATTCGACAAATCCCTGCATCCACATAAGAATATTATAATGGCATATTTTTGCAATAAGATCATGTCATTGGAAACTATGGTACAGCTTTTTCTGGATAGACTCTCAACTTGGCATCACAAGACTTGCAAATGTCGTAATGCAGTTAAAGACATTGGAATAGTTCCCACTAAGGTGTTAGTTGTTGTCGCTATTTCATGCACACAGCTTACAAAAATAGACACTGTTAGGGTTCCATGTAACAAATCACTGAAAAGCAACAACAAACAAAGCAGTATTACAATCTATGTTAGACAACGAATTTTATTGCAGTGTTTAGGTCCACAATCTATATCATTTTTTTTAACACACTCCCTCATGTGTGGTCCCATGCCTGCACATGGACAGATCCATAGAAAAAAAGCAAATTTTTTTTTTTCAATCAGAAACAAAGAAAAAAACCAATTTGGCCTCAATAAATTGGGGAAATAAAAGTGTAATGAGGCTTAGACACATGATCATGCACACATGGAGACCCAGAGGCAAACAACCAACAACTAGCCTCTTTTGAGGTTGGATGTAGATTCGATATATGTGACCACAATAAATTGGGGAAAGAAAGCGTGATGACACTTGAGCACACGACCACCCATCCAATGAAGCTCTAATACTATGTTAGATAACCAACTTTCCTAAAAGCTTCTGATTGTAGGATTTGGGCTGACAATATCTATCATGTTCTTTAACACAACCAACATATACTTGCACAATGAAGAAAGCATACAACCAGCAGTCATCCAGACAACTGAATCTTGGAGTACACAGGGTTGCCCAAAACAGATATTTACTCTCCAAATAGTTGTATGGATAGGTCAATCATAGGAAGGAATAAATACAATAAACTGCACCTCAAAATTTGCAATATTTCTGTCATAAAATACAACTGGAAGAATGTATGTCCTGCATGTGCAAGAGACAGTTGCACCACCTATAGAGGAGGAAAGGAGGAATGGGAACCAAACAACTTACGATAATTTCTGTTTAAGCTTACACCTATGCCATTTTGCAATTAACAGTTAGTTATAAGGTATAAAAGTAAACAGAGAAGACCCTTCTCCAAGATAGTATAAATCAATGAAGATTAAATTTGTAACATAAGAAATCAAAATGGTAAAAATGCAACATGATGTCTGAACTGCAATGAAAATAACAACCTTTGAATTTCTACCAAAACAGATATATACCATATTAGAACTCAATATGATCAATAATTTATGCTAGTTTACTTAAAATTAAATAAACATGTATAAAATCTTTTACTATCATGTTTATATGAACCAGAGGACAAATCCAAAAGATATTTTTAGACGCAATTGCGTTTTTTTGGATAGGTCTTCTAGACGCAATTGCCTTAAGTACATCCATCTGAATTATCAGCTCTAAACTAGTTTATTGTGAGCAATCCTTCTAATTAGTAGTCACAAAAAATAATAATAATACTGAAGGAAGCTAAATGAACTGGAAGGTAAGAAAATTTAATGACTGAAGAAAGTGCTCAAGGATGTATCTGCACAGAAACGTAGTTTTGTAAGCTTCTTCAATGTGTCTGGAATTGTACCACTTAAATTGTTCATGTAAAGATCCAAGCTCACCAAGTTTGTCAAATTCCCAAGCTCATCTGGTATTTTGCCGCTTATGTTATTACTATAAAGTTCCCTGCCATAAAAGTTTAATTTTGATAATTAATTGATGATTAAAAAAAAGGAGCAACGTAAACATATTCCAAACCTTTAATTTTTTTTAAAAAAGGTATGGAACATCAAATGGCCAAATCTAAGGGTAGATAGTATAAATGGACTCAAACAGCATGGATTGTATGAATGGTGAATCTATATCCAGTACTTGCAATAATGGATCATGCAGCTAACAGAGAACAGCATACAACAATGGCTTCACAACAAAAGCAAACGAATTTTTCTACATCCATAACAAACTACACTTCTTTTTACAGATATGTAAGACAGTAAAGTTCTAGAATTTTCTAAACATATAAGAGGCTTCAGATGGAAGCTATGGTTGAAGTGACACTTGGAAATATTACAAATACTGGAAGTTAAAATCGTGAAATATGTAAAGGATGAACAAACACTCTAACAGCCTCATGAAACAAGGTCATAGAATTAACTCACAGGAATTGTCAAAACCAACTAAATTTAGGGTTATATAACATGATGACACCTAACCTATTAAAACAACAAGAATAAACATATAAGATAGAGCAGAGGTCAGGAAACCAATATGTTGATGAAAGAAAGATCAACAACATTTCATGTTTCTAGAAAGGAACTTATTCACTTCTTGAAATATGCTCTATTCAAAAAAATGGAAATCAAAATGTAAAATCAAGTGAATTTGATGCATACAAAGCAATATAGAGTGTTAACATCTAAAACAAGAAAGATTAGATAAAGGGCAAATCAAAGAAAACAGATATCACAAGTGAATAATTAAGACACTAGAAGAAACATGGAATGTGAAACACAGCTAAATGTCTCAGTTCATTTAAGTGAAACTCACTTGGGACAGAAATGCAAGAAAAGATATAAATTCTTAATGTAAGTCACAAACACATAAGAACACATGAAATTATTATTATTATTATTATTATTATTATTATGATTCTTCTTTTGTTGTTGTTGAAAACTTGATAAAACTGAACATCTGAACTATTATTATCATCATCATCATCATTATTATTATTGTTGGGTTATTATGTTGTAAGTAAATAATTTGATGTAACCAATGGAATTGTTGAAGTTTATTTCCATTCTAAGAAGAAAGGTTATATATTTATACAAGAAACTGATGGAGCCTATAAAAACATATAGTATTATTACTCTTATTGAAGCAAAAATTCTGAAGTAACCAAAGGAATTGTTGAAGTTTATTTTCCATTCTAAGGACACCAAGGCTACATATTTCTACAAGAAACTGATGTAGAGCTCATAAAAATATTCCCACATCAATGGGAAATAGAAATATAGAAATGGAAACCTTGCATTCTTTGGCTTTGGCTGTGATGGAGGAAAAAACAATCAGAAGGGAACATTAAAGATAACACACACACATACTTTGAACCAATAGGGAAAACATATTTCATTAAAACAAGGACTCGGCAGATATTGCAAATTTGTAAGCTGACCAAAGTTGCACACTCTTCCAAGACTAGATAAATTTGCATTTCCAAGATCACTGGGAGGATAAAGTTGGAAAGATGTCCATATAACAGCAGAAAAACAACATTAGAGACAACATTGACACCAAATGGCAAGAAACGTCATAACTTGTAGTGTTTTGGATGACGAATGTAACAAAAGAAAGCATCTTACACTCTTGTAACACTATTGTCACTGTTGCATGTAACATGCAACCATGTGCAAGGATTGACTAGGGTAGCATCCCAACTTTGCAAAACATTATTTGGATCAGCTAAACTCGACTTCAATGCATTCAAAGCATCACCTGGTTTACATGCATGAGGCAAACATCAGGAGCTGGTCAGAAACATAAAGTCACATCAACTGCAAGTTCTTCACAACAATGAAAATTATATATAAGACTCAGGCCTCTTCAGCAGAGTAAATGGAAATTTGGTCACAACTTCAGTTTTAGACAATAGCAGAGATCAGCAGGGCGAAGTTAAAGGTTGCAGATACTTCATATTCTACTGTTCCAAAATAACTTGCCACAGGTATTAGCATTCACTTTCCAGGGATAAAATTAAAATCAATATGCGGCAAACCTAGTCAATCTGATGGTTGGAAGTTTATCCATTTTTTGTCCTCCGGTAGTAAAATTGCAAAATATGCAGTAATGTGACACATAAGCATTAAGGAGGTTCCATCAATTTTTCTAAGTAAATATTAATTAAGAAACAGAGAAGCTACTAAATCGGTCGATCCAAAAGGTACAGAAACATCTTACTAGCTTAAAGTGCCTGGTTGCTACCCAAGCACACTCCAAAGCACTCTAATGGACAAAAGTTTTGCTGTGCTGGCTTTTATTACGTATAAGCTTAAAACGCTTTCCAGTTATATAAGAGGTTTATGGCTGTAGAATCTGTTCCAATCATTATCAGATATCGAGAAGTAGCGAATTAAAAAATTTTTACATACGAAATAGAAATCTCTCCACTCCAAAGAAATGGTTTTAGACTGCAGAAAAAGCATTGCCAAACAGGGTCTAAGAGAGTATTCCAACATGGTTCGCAGCAACCAAACAAAACCCAGAAAGTCAAACCAAACAAAGCTGTCAACCATTGATTTTCGAAACTCGATTCTACAGCAATCAAGACCAAATATCTAATTAAGAAAACAAACAAGCAATTCATCGAATAACCATCTCCTAAATCAATAGAAACCTCCAAACCTCACTCAAATTCACTAAAACAGGGTGAGGTAACATACCTTCGGAATTACCGAGACCTCAGAAACGAAGAGAACACTAAAATCAAGGAAACAAAACTGAAAACCGAAGAGGATCCCTGGCCTCCATAACCACGACGACGTCTTCGAAGCTAGCACCCCAAACTCTTCATCAACGACCTAACCACGCACAAGCACTTTGTGGGTCAACCGAAGTCAACACTCACCCAACAGAGAGAGCTCAGATGAAAACTCCCTGAATTTCCTAGAAAGGGAATCCATATTCCTTGAATTTGAATGCCTTGGAAGAGGATCAAGTATGCCCGGGGAGAATAGAGGAGAGTTTGGTTACACTGGCCAAACAACACAGTCCCAGATGAAAACTGCCGGAATATTCCAAATGGAAGATATTCAAGAAGTGACTCAGGAGAATTGGGGAGGGAGGGGCGAGGAGAGAGAGAGGAGAGAAGTGTAATACGAGAGGAGAGTCAAAGGGGGAATGGTGGCGAAGGGCGGAGGAAATGGCTGGAAAATTTGAAATTAAAATGGTTGGAAACAGAAAATGAAAGAAAGGAAATAAATAATAAAAATGGTGGGTGCCATAAGAAAATGAGAGAGAGAGAGAGAGTGAGAGAGAATGAGAGAGAAAGGGAGACCAATAACCCGGTCAAACACGCCCACCTGTCCTCAGTCCACCCACTACCGCCGCCTCCATGGTGAAAAGAGTTTGTACGAGTTACTCGTATTTCTTAGAAAAGACAAATTGGCTTTTCAACATAATCAGGCTGATTGCAGAGCGTTGCCGCCGAGACACAGAATCAATCTGGTAAAGTCGAACTTAACGACGGCTGGAAAACTAATCGTCGCCATCCCCCCAACGCCGCGCATCTGAAACTAACGTTGCCATCCCCAACGCGCATTTGGAAAACTAAAAACTAATCACGCCGCTCCCAACTGGCATCAATTTTACCGCATTTCAAACCGATGTGCCGACCGATCTCGCTGATTTAATGCCTTCAAAAACTTCCATCCCCATCGAGCCGAATAACACCACAGAGAATGGCTTCACCCCTACCAACAACAACAACAACTGAGAAACTTTATCGATGCAGTTGTTCAATGAAGTTGGCAAGACCAGCGCAGGATAACGGCACGCTCACGCCTCGCGCACTATCACACTCAGCCGTCATTCCACGCCTCTGCACTTACTTTTGGCAATTGTTTGGTTGCCGAGAAAAGATGAGAAAGACATGGGACTTCGCTTTACAACTCCGAACGAAACTAGAGAACTAGAAACCCGCCATATAACCCGGTTCAATGGAAATATATAGCGGGTTTTCTTTATCTTTTCGTACAAACAGCACTCAGAACGCATTAAGAATCTGCGGTACTGAAACAAGTTGTCAAAATCTACTTACTTTGATCCTATTTATCCATTGAAGTTAAAACTTAAATTTTAAAAATAAATTCACCAGTTTTTCCTGGGTTACCCTCTAAATTCATTACAAAAAACACCCGTTTCATATTGACTTTTCAAATTTTATTTTGCTTATAAACTGTTTCCGGGTATAATTTGTATGAATGAAATTATTACTAATAATGTTTAAGTAATACGCATGCTTGCAAGCTTACTTCACAATATATTAGTGATAATTCATCGTCAAATATTCCAACCATTTTCATCGAAATGCAAAGAAAGCCAAACTTCAATCGTCTGATGGATACCTCAAAACTTCCATCCGCCATTGAGCTGAGAAAATCGGGATCGATGAAGAAGGAAGCATCCACGTGAAGGCAGATAGTAGAAGAGGTAGGGGCACGGAAACACGCAGCGTTCCATGTCGCGACCACCATCGCCACACTACTTGAAATGCAAGATTAAAGGCCACACGGACCATACACTACTTTTTAAGCCAAACGCCACGTTGGGGGCGACGACAATTAATTTTTTTTCAAATGCCGGCGTTGGGGACGACGGCAATTAGTTTTTTTTCAAAAGCCGTCGTTCGTGCTCTATGGTTTTCGCTAGATTCATTTGTCGCTGCCTCCGACGACTGCAGATTGCACACCATTTTTGTTAATAAGCACACAGTGAACTAATTTAATCTTTTTTCTTAAATGCATGATCAAGACAAAACTGTAAAACACCCACACCACCATAAGATTTTTGGACCAAATTAATCTTTTTCTTATAAAAAGAAATTTCAAACTAATACAATCACATTATCCACTCGATTTACAATTAATTTTTAAAATTATAATTAGAGACATTAGATTTTAAAGTTACTTAAAATCATTGATAAGGATATAGAAATGGGTCAATCAACTGCCACCTGAGATAGTCCTGTGGCTCCCGCCCGTGTCCTCCCACAAGAAATTTCAAACAAAGAGTACTGAACTCCATTGTGCCTCAAAATATGATTCAGTGAATGCGAGCCCATTTTTCTTACTACCAACCCATCCTCCCTCAATGTAAGATAAAATATTCCCGCAGACACTCTTAACTGCTCTATTATAAAGGAAAAGAAAGCACAAAGATCACTGGCTTCGACATTTCCAATAGCATGATAATGTCTCTAATAAACTCTTTTGACTAATCCATCGCTAAGTCTAAGGCTAACTATATGAGGAAATATCACTCAATGGAAGGACTCCTTCATCGCATCCAAACTGATTTAATGTCCATTATAAATACAAAGCTCGCCCACCACCGGAAGGTACGTCACTGAGGCAAATTCAAGTATCTTCTTCCTCCTTTAAAAGAATCGACTAGCACGGAGCGGCCACCTTACGGCCCGTCGCCCCTTCTTCCTTCCGTTCTTCTGCAGAGAGGCCGATCCAACCTCGCCACCGGGGCCAGCCTCCCACCCAGCCCGACGACGCACCGCCCGCACCACTCCAGAGCAGAGTCCTCGCATCAAGAGCCCGTGACGATCCAGATCCTCCAGCGCCATCACTGGCAAATAGCCTGTCCAAATTTAAATGATTTATCGCTTCCAAATCGCCCACTTGAAAAGGCATCATCGCGCCGTCTGGAACGAATGGTTTACAAATTTAACATAACTGATTTTCACATCATGGTATCAACCAGGAACACGAAAGCAGAGCAACGCTTAATCCCGCAAGATGCCGCACTACCAGAGATACGATAGAAGCCGCCAGACCAAATAAGCTAGCCCAAGCCAACTAAGTGGAAGCGCCCACTTCGTTAATCCAACGCTTGGTGGTGAAGAGATAAACTCACTGACAAATACAAGACTTCGAGAAGTATGGCATGCATCGAGAAGGTCACAACGCCTCCATCGTAGGGACAAAGACGGGCTATGGCGGCCTCAAATACCGCGCAGGCTACCTAGTCAGTCGCGAGGCACCACTCCACAACCTGAGCCCCAGAGTGAAGAAAGCCGAGCAAAGACGAGGACGTGGCGAATGAACGCAACCACAACATCCCCCACCGGACACACGAGAGCAGACGTGGGAGCAAAGATTCAGGGACCTCCAACAAGAGCTAAGCCATGTAAAGGAGGTAGTTAAAGGGATGACCCTGCACACCACGATACTCAAGCAAAGAAATGTAATCACCTTTCACCCCGAGGTGCTAAACCACCCGCCTCCTACCAAATCTGGGATGCCTCAAGCAGAATCTGTCACGTCTAAAGATCCGTGGGATCATCTCAATACCTACAAGAATCGACAGTCAGACAAGAGTCCAGCACTTCGCTCTGGCAGTGGCATTCGCCACCACCTTAAAAGGCCCAGCTATGGCCTGGGTCAACAGAACTCTTCACATTTCCTGCCTCGGGGAGAACAATCGCGTTCGTCTCCCATCATCTGGCTAGGGACATACAGAAGCCGAGCTACCATCTCTGAAAGCATCAAGCAGAAACACAGGAGAATCTGAAGTCATATGTACAACGGTTTAATGCCGAGTCTCAAGATAGATGTACTCGACTTTAAAAGTTCGTCACGCCTTCATAGCTGGTCGAGTACAAATTCCAAAGACCCGATGTTCTCTATCCTAAAGAACCTCAAGCTAACATGGCCTGGTGTTCTTCAAAGTCGGTATATACATAAACGGAGAAGAGGGGCCCTCCTCATTAAAAGGAATGTTCTTCCACAAAGAAAAGACAACTCGAGAAGCGACTGTGGACTGAGTCTCAAGTGAGGCAAGGCACTGTGAGAAAATCTCCAGTGAGCAGGAGCCGATCTCCAAAAGATGAGAAATCTTAGGACCGCCCTGGCCCGCCGCACTGAAAGACGACGACGCCACCCGCCTCAAGACTTCCACCCTCGACAAATTTCGTTGTCGCAAGTTCGCATGAAGCACGAACGAGCACCTCAGTGGCCAAGACAGATGAAATCAACCGCCAACAGAGATAACTCCACCGTGGAGTTCCACAAGGACTGGCAGATTTCAATGACAAATCAGATAATAAATGGAGAAGAGATAGAGACCATACAAACAAGATATCTACTGCGCTGCTTCATATCTTCTGAAACCAAGCTCAAGACCAGACCCGTAACTGTGACCAGTTCTGGCCTGTCAGCTGCAATTAATTGCCGACACACGACTGACAAGAACCCCCGGGGAAATCCACCGCGATCTCAGAGGATTTTGCCAGAGAGAACCTAGTTCCTACTTCTAAGGCCCACTTACGCAGATAAGATTCACAGATCGGGGAGGTAATACCGCGATTCAAAATAATCGCAGTTTCACCATCATCACATTCTCCGATTCGTGACTAGCGGTGTCAAGACCCATGACGACCCACCGTAATCGCGTAATCAAGGGCAAATACAACGTCCATCGGGTCCTGGGTGACACGGGGAGCTCTACGACATCATTTTTACCTGGGCCGACAAAATGGGAATTGGAAGAGAAAGTTGAACCCCGCAATACCATTCCGGGTTTCGTGAGAAAAGTGTTGTATCGGGTCGATCCAATCGGTGCTAACTCGGGAACCCTTCGCTGCCAACGACGACAAAGAAGGTTTCTCATAGTGGACGCCATTCAAATTTATAACATGTTAAGGCCGGGGCGTAATCTCTCAACGCGATAAAAAGCCATCCCCTCAAAGATACCACCCGGTTATTAAATTCTGACAACAAACCCGCGCGCTGGATTCGCTCGAGGGAATCGAAAGTGGCAATTGGTAACGCTATACCGCTCTAAGAAACAAAACGGTCGACAATGTGAGCACGCAGCTTGATATGCTGCGGACGGCGTCCACTACCGAGCCCCCGAAGAGTCGAGCCAAGAATTTCCGGATGACGAATTCGAGCATCTTGCCTATATCGACCAAATCAGAAGGCCTCAAAGGCCCCCTCACAGGCCTTAAGATGTAATGCGACATTTCGATGAAGCGTGCCGGCGAGTGGCATCACGAACTCGCCAACGCCATCACTCATAAGTTTGAACACCAACCCGTCTCACGTTTGGCCAAGCAAAAGTGCGTAGTTTCGCACTGCAGAGACAAAAGGCCATCAACGAAGAGGTCGGCAAGCTCCTCCAAGCAGGCAATCGTGGAGGTAGAATACCCGTAATGGTCGCCAATGTTGTGCTCACAAGAAAGCAAATGGCAAATGGCGGCTCAGATGATTTCACCTATAAACAAAGATGCCCAAAGGATGCCTTCCCCCGCCTGTGGATCGACCTTATCAGATGTAAACTGTGCCATGAGCTCCTTAGTTTATGGATGTGCTTCCCGCTATAATCGTGACAAGATGACCCTAGTGACCAGAGAAGACGCCATTCATCACAAAGACAGGGACCCATCAAGTATCGGGTAATGCCAAGCCAGGCTTAAGAATGCGGGGGCAACCTACCGAGGTTGGGCAGAACCAGCAAAGTTTCAAAGGTATAGGTACAACAATGGAGGTGGTTACACAGACGACATGCCGTAAACCGCTACACCCGGGCTCCCACATCGCTCACCTCTCCGAGACATTCAGATCCTAAGGATTATAACATGAAGTCAATCCGCGAATGTATAGCTTTCCGGGCGTGTCAGCTGAAAATTTCTGGGCTTCATAGTCAACCACAGGGGAATTGAAGCAAACCCGGATAAGATAAAAGCATTGTTGGACATGCCATCACCGTCCGGAACAAAGGAAGTACAACGACCAATGTGGAGGATTGCACTAAGTCGATTCAGGTTCAGTAAGTGACAAGTGCCAACCTTTTCTTTCCAAGTCTTGAAAAAGCCTTCAATGGGACGAATGGAAGAAGCGTTGTAGCCTCAAAACATACTCGAAGCCGCCACCCATTCTAGTGTTTCCCTGTGAAGGAGAAATCCTTACACCAGATTCAAGCAAGATCAGATTTTTCAACTAACAAGCAGTTGCTCGTTAAGAGACAAGGAACTGCATAAATACCAAATACCATCAGCCGAGTCTCCGAGGAGCCGAGGAGAGGCATCCAAAAATGGAAAATTAATATTAGCTCAGACCGCTGCCGAGACTTTTGGCCCTATTTCCAAAGCTCACACCATAAGTCCCGACCGAATACCCTACGGCTGTGGGAAACATATAAGCCGAGGTCTCGAGGTCGATGAATGGGCCATGAGCCGAGTGAATTCGACATTCTATGACAAAAACCAAAAACAAATGATAAAAGCGACGTATCCTAGCCGATTTCATGGAGTTCGCCCCAAGAGCTTCGGGCTGAGCCCAATCTAATCAAGGGACGACCTCCCCATATGGAAGCTCTCTGTGGACGGAGCCTCAAATGCACAAGGAAGCGGAGCAGGCTTAATCCTGACCTCACCATAAGGTATAGACATTGAGTATGCGCTCAGGTTTGGGTTCCACGCCTCCAACAACGAGGCTGAGTACGAGGCCGTAATAGCAGGCCTCAACCTCGCCATTCATTAGGTCGATCAACAGAGGTCTATAGCGACCTCAACCGGGTGGTGGTCAGACAGATTGAAGACACATACGAGGCCAAAAGTGAGAAAATGATTCTGTATCTTCGCAAAGTCCGCGATTTATTAAAAAAGTTTGTATCAGCTCGCATCCAAAGACGTCCCCGTAACTGAGACTCCCGTGCCGACGCTTCGCAACCGGCGACGGCCTCAGAAGACACTGGGGGAATCCCACACCCATCGAATACCTCGCAGAGCTCCGCTGACCCCACGCATAATAGTCGCCACAACACCGTCCGCACTAAACTCGGATGGGACCCCGATTCGGGGATTACATTAACGACGCGAACCTTACCGCATCGACCCCAAGGAAGCGCTAAGATAAGCAGGGAGATCCTCCAGGTTTACCAATCACAAGGGGAGCCTCTATAAACGAGGATTCTTCACACCCTTCCTAAAATGTATCACAGGAGAAGACACTGAATATGTGCTAAGAGAAGTGCATGAAGGCATATGCGGGAACCATATCGGGGCTAGAACGCCGGGCCTAAAAATTTCATACAGGATACTATCGCCCACAATGCTCAAAGACGCAAACCAACCCGTCAAAAGATGCGTAGGACCGCCAAGAACACGCTTAAAATATCACGCTCCCAGCAGAGCTCTCGACATCAATCACCGTACCGCCCTTCCAAAGAAGTGGGCCGGGATTACAGTGGCCTCGCCTACGGGCAAAGGCCAATGTAAAATTTATAATCGTGGCGGTAGACTATTTCACCAAGTGGGCTGGAGGTCGAGCCCCAGCCACAATCACAGAGCGTAAGATACGCAACTCGTATGGCGAGCAATCATATGCGCATTTCCGTGTCCCAAGGGCCCCGATCTCGATAACTTAAAACAGTTCGACAACGAAAATTCGTGGACTTCAGGCCGAGCTCTGAATAAAATTACTATTCTTCGCTAGCTCACCCATGGGCCAAATGGATGTCGGTTACCATCAACCCCAACCGCCCGAAAACCAAGCCGAAGAGTCGGCTGAGCTGGTCGAATACCTCCCCAAGTACTATGGGCCTATCTGACGCATTACGTAAGTCGAAGAACCGAAACTCCATTCGCCCTGGGGCCAAGTACGTGGCAAAGAGTCTCTGCCGGCTAGAGCAAAGTCTCCTGCAGACCAGCTAGCCTCTAAGAACAAAACGATGAGGCCCTGCGTCTGAATTTAGAACTCCTGGACGAGAAGCGTGAGCAAGTTCAACAGCGTACAGAGGAATACCAAAGGAAGTCCATAGGTACCAACAAGAGAGTCAGCCCAGGTTACGCCTGTGGATTTGGTCTGAAAAAGCTACTACCCGCAAGGAAAAATCCGAAGACATGGGAAGTTAGCCCCACCGGGAGGGCCCTTTTATTGTATCTCGGTCGTCGATCTCAATTAGTGAGCTCCAAATGTAGGAAGGAAAAATTTTACGCATACATGGAACGCTAACATCTTAAGCGCTTATCAAGAGGGCCCCGCTCACAAGAAGGCCTTGCGATTCCTGGGTGACAAGTGGGGCGAGCACTGGTTGTTTATTTGACGTCTCAAATGGGCCTGCAAAAAATAAATATATATACACAATGGAAATTTCATAGAAATAAAAGTGCATCTTATTTCAAGTCATGGTTTGGATACAATCAATGGTGTCCTCGACATATCATAGAAAGCATACAAAGATGCGCTCCCTCCATGCACTCGCACAAGCACACCCTAAAAAAAAAAAAAAAAAAAAAAAAGGAGGAGAAGAGGGAGAAAAGATGGGGGACAGAGGAGGAGAGAAAGCAGCAAGGCATGTGAAAGTCAGGGAGCAAGAAAAGAAAAGAAAAGAGAAGAGGTATAGCAGAAAGAGAGGAAAGAAGAAAAGAATGAGGAGTGAGGTGCAAGGGAGGCACCATTCCCCCACTCCTAGGGCGCATCCCCTAGCCAAGAGCTAGGGAATAACATGACTCCCATAGAGGGGAAACTAGGGAAAAACACAACTCCCACACGGAGAAATTCAGGAAAAGCATGTCCAGAGGCGTAAAAGAAACCCCAACGAAGGCAGCCGAACATCAAGCATCCATCTTCTGCAAACTTCATCCGCCCAGTATGGAAAGCAGAAATCTTCAAAGAGCGTAAGACACAGAGGCAACAGAACTCCTATTTATAGAGAAAGCGCCCGAAGGCAAACACAACCGTTCCAAATTCCCCATCAATCAAGACAAGCGCTCACATCTTCCCAATAACTAGATGACTAAACTGGCCTCTATAAAGCGCCTCTTCATACGAAGCGTCTTTTCCCCACAAGATGGATCCTACACCGAAACGGTCTCATTAATCGTGCCGCTTTGTCCCGCAACACTATGAACCCAATTGCTCACTGACGAGCCTCCTTCAATACAAAGTGCACGAAAGCTCCTCTATTTGATTGCGGACGAGCCCTTCACTCAGATTACGCACGTGGCTCCCTCCCGTTCCCATCGACGAAGCCTCCTTCAATACAGGCATGAGCTCCTACTATCAGATCGAGCCCCTTCACCGTACTTTAAACTGCATCGCTCCTCCCACAAGTCTCACGACGAAGCTCTCCTTCAACACGCGACGAGCTCCTCTATTTATCAGACGAGCCCTTTCATCAGACTTCACACGTATCGCTCCTCCCTACAAGTCTCATTGACGAGCTTCCCTTCAACACGCGCATTTGAGTTCCTCTATTTATCAGACGAGCCCTTTCACTCGCATTTCAAACAACATCTGCCTCCCCACAAGTCTCACTGACGAGCTCTCTTCATCACGTGCAAAGCGAGCTCCTACTTAGTCGTGACGAGCCCTTCACTGCATTTCTCAAAATGCACGGGTTCTCCTCACGTCTCATCGACGAGCCTCTTCAATACGTGCGCACGAGCTCCCTATTTATCGGACGAGCCCTTCACTACTTCACACACCTGCCCTCCTACAAGTCCTACTGACCAGCCTCCCTTCAACACAAAAGTGCATCAGAGCTCCCTCTATTTGAATGTAGACGAGCCCTTCACTGCATTTCACGTACTGCCCTCCCTACAAGTCTCATTGACGAGCTCTCCCTTCAATACAGGCAGACGAGCTCCCTCTACTTATCAGGACGAGCCCTTCACCAGACTTTAAAACATACGGCCCTCCCACAAGTCTCATCACGAGCTCTCCTTCAACACAAAAGTGCACGAGCTCTCTATTTAGTCGACGAGCCCTTCATCAGATTTCACTGCATCTGCCCTCCCTACAAGTCTCATCGACGAAGCTCTCCTTCAACACAAAGTGCACGAGCTCCCTCTATTTATCGTGACGGTTCTTCATCAGACAAACAGACGGCTCCTCCCTACAAGTCTTTACTGACGAGCTCTCCTTCAAACACAAAGTGTGACGAGTTCCTCTATTTATCAGGACGAGCCCTTCACTGTACTTCACACAGACGGGCTCCTCCCTACAAGTCTTACTGACGAAGCTCTCTTCAAACACGCGCATCGAGCCTCTTCTATTTATCGTGACGGTACTCTTCATCGTATTTCAAATGTATTTGGCTCCTCCCCACAAGTCTCATCGACGAAGTTCTCCCTTCAATACAAAGTGCATTCTAGCTCCTCTATGATCGTGACTGAGTCTTTCATCAGATTTCAAACGCACGGGCTCCTCCCCACAAGTCTCATTGACGAGCTCTCCTTCAACACAAAAGTGCATCGTAGCTCTCTATTTATCGTGACGAGCCCTTCATCGCACTTCACAATGTAATGGCTCCTCCCATGTCTCATTGACGAAGCTCTCCCTTTCAACACAGCACGAGCTCCCTCTATTTATCGTGACGAGCCCTTCACCAGATTTCCTACGCATCTGGCCCTCCCTACAAAGTCTCATCACGAGCCTCTTCAATACAAAGTGCACGAGCTCCTCTACTTAACATCAGACGAGCCCTTCACCGTACTTCAACGCACGGGCTCCTCCCCACAAGTCTCACTGACCAGCTTCCTTCAACACAGTGCACGAGCTCCTATTTATCGATCGAGCCCCTTCACTCGTACTTCACGTACCCGGCTCCCTCCCTACAAGTCTCTCATCGACAGCTTCAACACAAAGTGCATTTAGCCCCTCTATTTATCGTGACGAGCCTTTCATCACTTCAAACAGACGGCTCCTCCTCATTAAGTCTCACTGACGAAGCCTTCCTTCAATACAGCAGACGAGTTCTCTACTTATCGACGAGCCCTTCATCAGATTTCAAATCGCACTGCTCCTCCCCACAAGTCTCACTGACAGCTTCCCTTCAACACAGTGCACGAGTTCTCTCTATTTATCGTAGACGAGCCTTCACTGTACTTCACACGTGACTGCCTCCCTACAAGTCTCTTACGACGAGCCTCCTTCAACACAGTGCGCACGAGCTCCCTCTATTTATCGACGAGCCTTCATCAGACTTCACACGCACGGGCTCCTCCCTTGCTAAGTTCATCACGAGCTCTCCTTCAATACAGTGCACGAAGCCCTCTACTTATCAAAGATCGAGCCCTTCACTCAGACTTCAAACAGACCTGCCCCCACAAGTCTCATCGACGAGTTCTCCCTTCAACACAAAGGCATCGAGCTCCTCTGCTTATCAAAAGACGAGCCTCAATCGATTTCCACGCACTCCGCCCTCCCTACAAGTCCTACTGACGAGCTCTCCTTCAATACAGCACAGCTCCTCTACTTTATCGTGACGAGCCTTTCACTCCAGATTTCAAACACATCTGCCTCCTTACAAGTCTCATCGACGAGCTCTCCTTCAACACAAAGTGACGAAAGCTCTCTATTTATCGTGACGAGCCCTTTCATCAGACTTCACGACGGGCTCTCCCTACAAGTCTCATTGACGAAGCTCTCTTCAATACAGCAGACGAAGCTCTCTACTTTATCGACGAAGCCTCTTCACTGCATTTCAAACAAGATTTCCGGGCCCCACAAGTCTCGGTCGACGAAGCCTTTTCAACACATGTGCAGACGAAGCCCCTCGATGATTGTGACGAGCCTCACCGTACTCAAACAGACGGCTCCTCCCCAAGTCTCATTGACGAGCTCTCCCTTCAACACAGGCAGACGAGCTCCCTATATTTATCAGGACGAGCCCTTTCCCACTCGTAGACTTCACACAGACGGCCCTCCCTACAAGCTCCCATCGACGAAAGCTCTCCTTTCAATACAAAGTGCACGAGCTCCCTATTTATCAGAGGAGCCCTTCACTGTGATTTCACACACTGCCTCCCTTACAAGTCTCATTGACGAGCTCTCCCTTCAATACAGGCAGACGAGCTCCCTCTACTTATCAGGACGAGCCCTTCACTGTACTCCAAACAGACGGGCTCCTCCCTACAAGTCTCATTGACGAAGCCCTTCCAACACAAAAGTGCATAAGCTCCTCTACTTATCGACGAGCCCTTTATCGCATTTCAAACAGACGGGCTCCTCCCTACTGTTCCTATTGACGAACTCTTGAGACACTCTCCGATGCGTAATCAAGCTCTTAATCACCCCACGCTGGCAAACCCCCGCCTTGATACACTCCAACAGGGCACGTGAACGAAAGGATTCGTCAATACCGCGAAGCCAAACGGCGAGGCTACAGACTCCAAACCAACAAAGTTTCATCCGCACTACGCGGCCGGAACAGAACGGTTTCGCAAAGTGTAGAGACAAGGCGTATCAAATTTCCCTGATCCTCGATTCAAAGAAAGCAAAGATAGATAAATAAGTAAAATTAAAATTCCCAGAGCAAGTATCCATTAAAAGAGTGGTCAACACGTATAGTAGGCTCCAGGATCGACAAAGAAAAGAAAATATAATAAAATCACGAGACGTAGCTGATCTCAAGTATCGACGAATAAGAACGAGAAGGCCTCAACATGAGTGCAGAAGCCTGGGATTCATTTCGTATCAAAGATTCCTCTCGCCTCCCCATCGCCGAGATCAAAGTCAAAATCCGATCGTGGTACACACGAGCGCCACAAAGCAAGCCACCCAGGCTTCCATTAAGCACCAGCCCGGTCCCGCACCGTCGATGACCTCGGCCCCTCCCCAACAACCAAATCGTCGCTGCATGAAGTTCGCTGCGTAATCCACTAAGACTCTTCGCGAGCCGCCCCGACAAGTCCACACTTCAGAGGACTCCACGCCGCGCTTCCGGAAGAATACCCGCTCTCCAAATCTCATGACGAGCAATCTCGTCGTTTCTCCATTCCGCTCCAACCGCCGTGATCGCACAAGTAACCCACTCGCAGATCCCGCTGTTTCGTCCCGAAACGACGAAGTTCCTCCTCAACCAATCGGCTCATCCCGGGTAGATTGCGCCCCCCGGTCTCAACCGAATCATCATGTAGAGCCCGGTTCATCCCGAACTTTTTGAGCTCTCCTCGCCAATCGCTAGTCGTCCGACTCGCTTCCCTATTTCTACCGAACACGAGCCGACGAGGTGTGCTTCGATCCGACGTAAGTCTTCTATCTCTGCATAAGCCGTGACCGCCGCACTGTCCCGCTCTAAGTTAAAGTAGCTCACTTTCACTTATAATTCAAGCATCCCTACATGCTTCATCTCGGCCGGGCTTTTTCTAACAGCTCCTTCAAATGAGTGGCAGCCTGCAGGACAAACACAGAAGTAGAAGTCAACACTGAGCCAGCAAGGAAAGTTAGCATAATTATAAGCTTACCGAAGTAAGTCCCCGAAAAGACAAGGCCAAGGCCTTATCAACCGGCAACCCCTTTGATCTCAACGCCAATCTCGAGATGGATGAAACTGACCGAAAAGTTCCGCATTGGGACAAAGAAAGAATCCTGATTTCATCAACCTTGATTTTGTTTTCTTCCTCTCGACTCTATCACCTTCTCAGAGATGGCTCACCAGGTCCGTAGGAGCATTCCGTATGGTTATGGGCAGTCATTAATCCATTGTCGCCATTCGCTTGAGGATTCCTCTTACCTCACGATTTGGCTCAAGAGGGAAGTGAACGAAGAACCAGGGAACCTCTACTAATGGGGATGAAGACCGAACGGCTCTCGACAGGGGACTCAAGGTGCTTCTAATCTCCGAACTGCCATTACGGATCGTCGATCCCTCTTGTGGGAATCATTTTCCTCCGCACCCGAGGTTTTCGAGATATTATCCCTCCTAGATGAGCTAAAATCTCCTCGAAAGTGAGCAAATTACTGGCCCGAAGAGAAAACACCTGCAGTGTAGGGAGCATGAAGGCCCTAAAACTAAGATTTTACGTGGACTTTCGACCGGATAGGCTGGGACATCCGACCTTAGTAGTTCCGCTGCAGAGCGAGCGTAACACTCACGAGCAAGAGCAACAACTAAGATCTAAATACTAAGCCCAAGACGAGCATCTGAAAATATAAGGAAACTTAAGGTCGTGGATATCCAATCAACTTAAATCAATTAAACCAAGAGTAAGACGATACTCACGATATCAGTAGCACCCCACGCTCGGGTACGCCTGTGGTGTCTTCCCGCCTAAAGAATCAGGACTTCAGCTTGGAGCCACTAACAAAGAAATATCGGATTTTCCATGTCCGATGAGGTGGAAGGAAGATCCAAATCACTCAAAGGCCCTGTGGACGCCTAGGAAATAATAAACCCCCACGTGAGTCAGTCTGGATTAAAAAGATGCAGATAAAGCCACACTAGTGGATCGCTAAGCCCCCGTCTCTAAAAGACCAAAGAAACCCACCAAATGCCCCAACCATCAGGGCCGCTGGGAAGGGCGTATATGAAAATGTCAAGAACCCGCTTGATGAAAGGGTGCAATGAAAGCTGAGGTCAAGTATCAAAGGCACTGGAAACATACCATTCCCGCACTGAGGTAATGTAACGAGTCAAAAAATCAGAGGACCATATACGAACAATTCCGTGAAGAGGCCTAGACGCTCAACAAAAAGTAGACTCCATATAAAGGGCCAACATCGCTGGGCCCATCACGTAACGTCGCACCTGGCCAGATCGAGATAAGTCCGAACCCCTGTGATATTCGATCAAGCTGATCTTCCTTTTTCCCACGGCGGGAAGCTGATGCCCGAGTAAAAATGAGGCCCAACGACCGCCAAACAAGCGAGACACTTCACCAGCCTGCGGACCTAAGATCACTGCAGGAATCATCGCTGACGCAAGAAGAGGAAGAACGCTTTGGGGACCCACGCATAACCAAACGGTTCGGCATTAACCCAAACTTAGGGTCTGCCAGATTGAATCGAAAAGAACACGACATGACGGATGCCGCGGCCCAGAAAGAAAAAGAAGACACCAAAAGTGGACCCAACACCGAATGAGAGCAAAAATCCAACGAAATGTGCAAGAACGCCAAGAAATATAAAGACAAAAGTGGGAGTTATGAGGCTAAAGGAAGTCGAACTAGAAAGGTCGACAAGAAACAAGGGAAAACAAGTGGGAATATGAAAACAAGCACGAACTCGAAGAGCCATCATTAAAGATAAGATCATGAGAAGAATTAATCATCCGAAAGGCACAAGGGAAATAATAAATCGTCACAGATTTAATCACGCTCTTTGCCCACTAACCCACAAGGGTCGGGGCAAACCGATAAGATATAGAAATGGCCGGCGCAAGCCAATCGTCAAATGAGATGGGTCCTGGGCCTGCCTGTCCTCCCACAAGAAATTTCAAACAGAGGTCTAACCTATTAGGCCCAAACATGGATTCGAAGAATGGAGGCCCATGCTCAAATTGGGCCAACCCATATCCTCCCCAAATAATGTAAGATAAATATTCCTAAAAGATATCCTCCAATCAAGTCTCTATTATAAAGGAAAGAAAAGCAATAAAGACCACGCCTGGATATTCTCCAATAAAGAAGGAGGATTATTCCAATAAACTCTTTTCGAATGGAATCACTGCGTCTAAGGCTAACTATATGAGGAAACATACCCCCCAATGGGAAGGACTCCTCGTCATCGTACAATGGATGAATATCCATTATAAATACAAAGTCGCTCCACCACCGAAAGGTACGTCAATACGAGGCAATCTAAGTATTCTCTTCCTCCTCGCGTAAAAGAACTGACTTAGACGGAGGCGCCTCACTCCGCTAAGCCCCGCCGCCTTCCTTCCGTTCTTCAGGAGAGTGCCGCATCCGTAACCCGCCGACCAACAAATTTTCTCCTACCCCAGTTCGACGACGACTCCATCATGGACGATCTGAGATAAGAGTCCTCGATCAAGAGCTCCGCATCGATCCGGCGATCCTCCGGGCTTCATCGGGCCGCAACAGCCTGTCCACCCTGACCCCTACACGCTCCAAATTCTCGCCTCCGCTTGAAAGCATCATCAATCATAATTAGAGATTATGATTTTAAAAGTTAGCTCAATATTATTTTAAAATATGTATACTTTAGAATGATCATTTTTCATCAGTCTAATACATAAATGAGAAGATTTAGATTTATTATATCTTAACTAATAGTCCCGAGTTTTGAGTTCTTAAAATATAAATTATATTACGCGATAAAAGTTTTTACTGCTCTTACGATTTCTCAAGGCGACCATATAAAATTAGTTTACATAATATATTTTAAAACTTCTTTCTCTCAATATATATATATATATATATATATATATATAGTATATATATATATATATATATATATATATATATATGGATCTTAACACCCCCTTTCATATAAAAAAAAAAATTATTTTTTTCTTAAAAGAGACACCACTCCCACCTCGCAAGCCTTAGTCAACACTTCTCCACTCGACCAAACCAAATGTACGTGTTTATATTTGGTTTTTTTAATCTTTCTAAGTTAAGGCAATGTAAAATAAATGCAAAATTATTTTTTATTCACCAAAATAAATACATTCAAGGAAAACGTATTTTTAGCTTTTTCACTTTCATTTTTTTATATTTACCCCTTATACTTTAAAATATTAAAATTTACTTCATATATTATCTGAGTGCAAAAACCCTAGCACCATTTTCTCTTCACCTTCTCTTCCTTCTTCTTTAACCACTCATCTTTCCTAAGCAAAGAGAAATGATTTTTGATAATTTTTTGACTTGAAATCACTTATCCACACCAATTTTTTTCAATCTATTTTTTAATAAAATGGTTATTGGCAAGATATTTTAGGTATTTTTCTTGATTTTTCGTGGTTATCACCGCCTTATTACTTCTGAGTTGGCTTGCCAACATAGTACTTTTTGTCGTCTTGGTGCGAAGCTTTATTTATATGAAAGCGATTCAAACAGCAAAGCAGATTCAATCAATTGAAGATAATAAGGAAATATTTTATGTATTAGCTGTATAGTCTTGTATAGCAAGAAAATTATTCTCTGTATTTTATATAAAAAGAAAAATATTAAGTGGTAGAGAATTTTCTTCTTCAAGCACAATTACATGCCAATTTAGTTCCTTAACTTTAGGGCTAGTTTTGTATATATGGAGGTTTTCTTAATGAATGGAAGCAAGCTTTTCCTCTTCCAATACGTTCAATCCCCTCTAAAATATTTTCTCATGGTATCAAAGCCATTAGTGGGAACATGAGTGGTGAGAAAAAGGAGGGTAATGATGCTTCAACCAAATTGATGATGTCTCCATACTTTCTTTTGACAAATGATAATACAGGAAATATTATTACACAAGTACAATTGAAGGGAGAGAATTATGATGAATGGGCAAGGGCGATAAGAATGGTGCTCCAGGCCAAGAAAAAATTTAGGTTCATTGATGGTTCAGTAAAGCAGCCTTCAGAAAATTCTTCACAATTGGAAGACCGGTGGACTATCAACTCCATGTTGTTATCATGGATGTTGAACACACTAGAACCAAGTTTGTGATCAACCATCACATACATAGAAATTGCAAAGGATCTTTGGGATGATATTATGGAGCTATTTTTTATAGGGAATGGACCATGGTCATCACTTTAAAATACCTAGTAGAATGTAAAACAAATAAGGGGTGACCATAGTGAATTATTATGGAAAAAATTGAAGATGATATGGGAAGAATCAAACTATGAGCAACCTAGTGCAGATGTGGAGGATGCAAAATGCAAAAATTGGTGGGGAACTGGATAAGAAACGGAAGAAAGAAAAGGTTGCATCAATTCTGACGGATTGGGATGATTCACTTTATGGAACAATTATGTTGGAATAAATGACATTCATTGTCATTTCATCTCGAGGAGTCCAAAGGGCAGAGTCCAACGCTGGCTTGCCAAACGGCTTCTCGACAGAAGAAGGGTCTCACCTTTAGCCTATAAAGGTGAGACTTCCTTATTCATAAAAGAGAGGTTTTTTTTTGTTTTGAGTTTATCAAAAGTTTGGTGCTCGGGTGAGGCCCCTGACGTAGTTTCACACGGAGCGTTGTCTAAACAGGTACCGCTTTTGTCCGTCAGACATGGGAAACAGACAAGTGACTTCTCCGAGAACCGTGGAGACGACGACCGTTTTTTTGTTGAGATCGTAGAACGCCTCACGACTCCTAAGATTTTCGTATTAATTGGTTTCCGGGTTTTGTTCTTGTAATGGTCTTTCTCACAGTCTTTATTTTATCTCTGTAATCCTTGTAACAGATCTAACAATTAGTTCCAATATTTTGAGCACCGAGTCGTTGCCAAGCCTAAACCGAGCGTACGCTATGATAGTTCAAGAAGAACGAGTTTGTAATATAACTTGTGGAAAGGAACAACGAAGTCAGCATATGGCCTTTGTTGTCCAGATGAGATCGACTTCAAAAGGACGAATTGAGAATAAAGATAAGTCCATGGTTTGTATAAACTATAACAAGCCGAGGCACAATGCTGAGTCATGTTTTCAGTTGATTGGTTATCCAAATTGGTGGGGTGAAAAGCCAAAGGATAATGGACGCAAACATGGACTAGGAGTAAACAACCTACTGTCTCAAGTGGTAGAGGACGTGGGGGACTAATTCGAGCCAATGGAACAAGTGTGACATCACAAGAATGCCAAACAGTTGGGATTGAGAAAGGAAGAATAGGTGGATTTAGTAGTGAGCAATGGAACACGTTGCTTAATCTTTTGAATGCTTAGAAGGATGGGAATCAAGGAAGATTGAATGGTACGTATAACACTATGGAGTGGATAATTGATAAAGGAGCTTCTCATCATATGGCAGGAAGTCTTGAATTAATGAGCAATGTGAAAAGTACTCATCAGGTCTCTGTTTGATTGCTAGATGGGAAGGAAGCCATGGTGGAGAAAGAAGGAATTGTGATGTTGAATAAATATCTAAAATTGAACGATGTTCTATAGGTTCCTAATTTGAAGTGTAACTTGATTTCAGTGTCACGACTTACTGAGGAGATAGATTGCATAGTTTTGTTTACTAAAAATTTTTGTGTGATTAGGACCACAACTCGAGGATGCTAATTGGTACGGGTGAGAAGCATGAGGGGCTCTATTACTTCAACATAACGGAAGGCATGAAGTATGCTAAAGCTTTGAAGACAGTACAAAAAGATATCTTTGAAATTTAAGTATAAATGTCAGGGACATCCTCTTATAAGATTGTCGGTTTATTACCATTTTTTGATGCTAGTAGTGATATATGTGCCAGTTGTGAAGTTTGTCTTCAAGTAAAACAAAGTAGAGGAGAGTTTATGTCCAGTAATAAAAATGCATTTGGTGTTTTTGAAATGATTCATTGTAATTTATGGGGACCTTATAAAACTCCAGCTTTTTGTGGTGCACATTATTTTTTGACAATAGTTGATGATTATTCAAGAAGTGTATGGGTTTATATGTTGCAAAATAAATCTGAAGTGGGACAATCTCTTCATAACTTCTTTGCATTAATACAAAGACAATTTCACGGAAATGTAAAAATTGTGCATAGTGACAATGGGACTGAGTTCACTTATTTAAATGATTACTTTGTGAGAAATGACATCATACATCAAACTTCTTATGTTGGGGCTCCACAAAAAAATGGAAGGGTGGAACTGAACATCAATAGCATTTAATGTGGCACACGCACTCGCTTTCTGCCAAACTTGCCTATTGAATTTTGGGGAAGAATGGTTAACTACCGTATATTTTATTATCAGGATCATCTATGAAAGGCAAATTACCCACATGAGTTATATGGTCAAACTCTTTCATATGTTATTCAGTGCTCAGATGCTTGGCTTATGCTCATAACCAATGAAGGGAAGGAGATAAATTTGCTAGTTGAAGTTGCAAATGTGTGTTTGTTGGGAATCCTTTTGGAAAGAAAGGATGGAGCATGTATGATGTGGAAACAAATGAATTTTTTGTCTCAAGAGATGTCGCTTTTATGGAAAATTGGGCCTCTTTATGCATAAACTTCAAGTAATGCACAAGAGATGACTGTAACAATGCAAATGAAATCACTTAAGTGTAAGAAGAGTTCCTTGCCATAGAATGCCTGAACAAGTGAAAGGTGATTAGCAGAATCAAGATGTGATTGAGCTAGACAATAATACATAAGAATAAGATATGATTGAAGCAAGGGGGGGGGTGGGTGTGACTGAAGTTGAGCAAATTCAGCAACCCGAAGAGTTACTTGGTAGAGGCCACAAGGAAAAACATGGATTTTTGTTGTTGCAAGCTTATGTATTACATACTGTGAAAGTAATGAGCCCTTCCACAAACTCACTTGGTCATCAGCATTCCTTAGGTAGTCCTTATCCTATTGCGTAATATGTGAATTGTGATAAATTCTCTATGCATCACCGTGCTTTCTTGGCATCTATTATTGTAGGTATTGAACCTAAATCTTTTGGTGAAGCTGTGAAAGATAAACGATGGAGAGATGCTATGAAGACGGAAATACAGGCTTTAGAAGATAATGAAACATGGATTGTGAAACTATTACCACCCGACAAGAAAACAATAGGATGTAAATACGGTTAGACCCGCGCTAATGCATATGGAACAATTGAACGCTACAAGGCTCGAGTGGTTATTCTTAGAAATAGGCAAGTTGAAGGGATTGATTACAATGAGACATTTGCACCCATGGCCAAAATGGTTACAGTTTGCACTCTTCTTGCAGTACCTACAACTAAAAATTGGGAACTTCATCATATGGATGTGCATAATGCATTCTTACATGCAGATTTACAAGAAGAGGTGTACATGTGCTGTGACACCCCAAAACCCGGGGTTCGTTGACCAACCATCAACCTACAAAATACTCGTGTATATCGGTTAACTCGATATCACACCATTGTGTCCCTTGACCACTTCGAATCCAATTTACCCATGTTTCTTTTTCTGAGACATGCAAGGATATATATACATTAAAACAATTTACATGTTTTTAAGTACAATTATTTTATACCAAAAATACATGTCAAGATAGTTCGCTCAACAAATTTTACAAAAAGAATTATAAAAACCATATGTCGGCTTTCCGTACTACTACGGCTTCGAATGAGCGTCCACCGGTGTTTGCCTTGTACTTGAAATATTTTTTCTCATAGGCAGGAGTTACGCTGCAGAGAAAATTTCATTGTGAGGCTACTCCCACCTAAGTGCACATGCAATGATCATGTTCACAATTCACACTCACATCCCAAGTAAACAACATGCAATTTCTACTATGGAATCCTAGATGTCATGCCATGAAATGAGATGAGACTCAATCATGTACCATGCTTCAAGTCATTACCGACTTCATTACTCAATGTGATGTCGATGAGTAATAAACTCTGAGTCAATTGCCGACTCTTACCACACACCATGATGTCCATGCGTGATAAAACTGTCATCGATGAATAACATCCAATGATCACTTTCAAATCAAAAGTTATTTGTTCTTGAAACCAAAACTTTTGAATGTCATATTCGAATGACCATTTCTTTTACAAAGTCATGTGTCTTTTATGGACAACGAATTTTTGGGGTCTCATCGTAGGCTTTGCACGCCTTCCTACACTGTCAAGGGTTTTCACCATCGGGAAATACATATAACCAAAAATACCGGGCTAATAAATTCGAGGCCCGCTTGCTATTACCCTAATAATACGTTTTCATTTCCATGTATGCAATCGCAAGGACTCTGCCAGACGCCCAATACCAGCCCACCATCAAACACCAAATGCGCGGTTGGATCCATACCATGCACTAATAATTCCATGTCATGCAATGTCCTGCATAATGCAAATGCAACGCGCCACCGTATGTCTATACCATGTCACATATGGCATGGAATGTTGTATGATAAATTAACATGATACATTATGCATCTGATAATTATATCAACATGCATATAATTTCCAAAACAAGCACACATCCAAATGTCAATACATTAATACACATATCAACATTTCATCAAACAAGCATGTCATTCCATGCAGTTAGTACACTTAGTGCTATAATCAAAATTCTCACAATGATGTGAGCACCAAATGTAAACTACTGGCATATGATCAGATTCTAGACTCAAAGAGCTTTTCATAGAGTCCAAGAATGCGCGAATTAAAGTTCGGACGAGAAAGATATGACCGTCCAAAGTTTAAGCACAGGCCATGATGGCACCAATCCCATGCAATAGGTGTGCCCGAGGGTCGCAGAGCCACGCACCGCGTGGTCGCGCTACAGCGCAAAGGGCTTGGCAGCCATACACGCAATGTTTCAACCCAAATTTGCCCCGAAAGCAGCTCTTAAACCAGCTACAAACCCGTCCCATGCCATAAACATGGCATAACATGGTCCCAAAATCAGCCCAAAATAATAGCCTAAAGGATAGAAATAAACAAAAATAGGAAGAATCCCTACCTCTTGGAGCGTAGCCTTCGTTGAATATACGGACTTACTTGTTCATGAGTTCGACCGTTTAACGCCAAATGAGCTTTGGCAGTTAGAACACGTCGATTTCCTTTTTCCTTTCTCTCTTTCTTTCTCCCCTCTCTCTCTTTCTTCTCTTTCTTTCCTTTCTCTCACTTCTACGAACACATCTCTCATTTATACATGATTCTCCAATTGCATGCATTTTGACACATGGCTTGACATGTGTCACTCACATGGCTTGCTATGTGTCCTACATGTGTCATGATGACCCAAATCCTCATGCCATGTGTCACTCGACACCCGTTGCTTGGAAAAACGTGAAATTCCAACTATCTAGGAATTCAACAAAAGTCGTCTGGGTAACTATATTTCACGAGACAAATCCATTGGTGAGGTCCGCTTACTAACTCTTTATCTAGAAAATTTGGTGTTTTCAATTCAGGCAAGATACAAATCATCGCTTTTGTCCTTTTCTTAAAACTAATATTTTCCTGTTTCAGATACCTCATGCCTCGGGTTTGTATGCTCATAAACCAGGAATGGTATGTCATTTGAAAAAGTCTTTATATGGGCTACGACATGCTCCTCGATGTTGGTTTGCAAAATTGGCTTTCTTTGAAGAATTATGGTTTTAAGCAATCCTATTATGATTACTCTCTTTTCACTTTGCAACAAGACCAAGTACAAATTCATGTGCTTGTCTATGTTGATGATATTATTGTGTCAGGTAATTAATGATCATTCGGCCATTCAAATATTTAAGCACTATTTGAGTAGTTGCTTTCATATGAAGGATTTGGGAGTGTTGAAGTATTTTTTGGCATTAGTTATGACAATTCTAAAGAAATTTATTCAGGTCAACGGAAAATATGCATTGAAGTTATTTCGTGGTTGGTTTGCTTGGGCTAGACCAACCTTTTTCCCAATCGAACAACATCATTCTTTAGCCATGGCCAAAGGTGATATTTTGGATGATCCCGAAAGTTACCGACGTTTGGTTGGTCGACTTATTTATCTTTCGGTTACTCGTCTTGATTTATCTTATTGTGTGCATGTATTGGCTCACTATGCAATGCACCTCTTAGTACAAAATATTTAGAGGTATCTTGAGGCACATGGTCTGAAGTAATCCCATTATGATTTTTTTCTCAAATCTGCATGATTTGCACTCTTTTTGTTTGGTGACTCACAGTAAGTTGTCCTTAATCTGATCTAATAGTTATAGATATTCAACCAGAGTTCACCACTTTCGATATTCAGGTGAAGGGAATAAACCATTTAAATGCACGCCATGGAGTGAACAATCACGGTCTGGTTGACTACTGGTAACGAAATGGTTACAAGGATTATTGCTGGATCTTGGTGTCAATCATTCGGCTCCTGTGTGGTTATACTGTGATAGTTAGGCAGCTTTGCATATTATTACCAACCCAGTGTTCCATGAACGCACCAAGCATGTTGAAATTGATTGTCACTTTGTTGGTGATGTGGTTCATAGTGGCATCATTCGGCCAACATATGTTCCTCCTAGTTCTCAACTAGTTGACATATTTACTAAAGCATTGAGTAGTCGTCAATTTTAGTATCTTCTTCGTAAGTTGGGCATTCATAATTTGCATGCTCCAACTTGAGGGGGGGTAATAAGGAAATATTTTCTGTATTAGCTTTATAGTCTTGTATAACAAGAAAAATATTCTCTGTATTTTATATAGAAAGAAAAATATTAGGTGGTAGAGAATTTTCTTCTACAAGCACAATTACATGCCAATTTAGTTCCTAACTTTAGTGGCTAGTTCTATATATGGGAGGTTTTCTTAATGAATGGAAGCAGTTTTTCCCTCTTTCTAATAATGCTCAACTTCTCTCTAAAATATTTTTCGATATCGATTGGTTAATGATATATTAAAGAACTAGAGTTGTAGATATTCTAGTCACTATTGACCTGGATATTGTTTAATTCTTTATGATTTTTAGTAATTTGTATTTTGATTTATTGATTTATTGCAAGTTTGAATCAATAAAATTAATTTTCCTTAAAAAAAAACCTTCATATACTTTCAAAAATTACATTTATTTTAAACATACACGAAAACAACTTTCATTCTTTAAAATTTTTCATTAGCTTTTATAAATAGAAATGGATTTTTAATAAACTCCACCAAATAGTCTCTTTGTTTTTCTTGTAGTTTACTAATTTTATATCATTCGTAAGGAGAATTAGTTTTTACATAAAGGAACGTTTTGTATAAACTAAAATATTAACTTTTACAAAAAATAAAAATCTTCTTATGTTGATATGAAGATTTTTATTCTTTTTTGAAAAGAAGAGTGATGAAGCTCCTTTTTGAGTAATAAGCTCTTGAAACAAAATTAGTCAAAGAAGGGGATAGAAGCTTTAAGATTAGAAAAGAGTTTTTGATTTATCAAATGTCAATCTAAACAAGGTCCCTTTTTTTTTCAAAGGAATAAAGTGTACAAAGTGATCATGATAATGAATAAAGATCTAATAATTGCGAGATCAAAATTAGTTAAACCATAATTAAGTTTGAGAAGCATTTTGGGAAAGTGCTCATTAATTGTATATATTATTTTCATTAATTTATTGTTTTAAGAAAAACATAATTCCAAAGCTTCATCTCAAGGATATTTTCCATTCTCAAATAATTTGGAAAAATCATAAAAATAAATTTCATTTTCTAGGATATGTTTGGTTTCCGAAAAATAATAGGGAAAGGAAAATCATTTTCCATAGTTGAGAGGAAAATATAAAGGAAAAGAGAATAAAAAAGAAAAATGTTAAAGAAAATACTATAATATTTTGCCCTTAAATACCCAAGTGTCAACTTAGTCCCTCTACTAATATTTTTTTATCATTTCTATCTTAGAACTATGGTCTAGTTGTTAACTTAATCCTTCAACTAATTTTTTTAACGAATGGAATAAGATATAAAATATAAAATATAAATTAAATTTTTTGGAAAGAAAAATAATTTGATTGATTCGATCTAGCAATACATCGACAGAAACGCATATTAATAGCGTAATAAATAGGCTCGAAAGCTACAAATTTGATAATACTATAAGGAATACTTATGACTCAAGTTCTGTAATATACTAACGACCATAATTTGATTTGTTATCTTTGTTTGGTCGAATTTGTTTTGTTTGTTTGAATCATTCACACAAATAAACGATGTAACAAGATAACGAAAAGCAAAACGTCATAACAAAATGACACAAAACCAAACACCACAACAAGACGACGAAATCATGAAAAAACAAACTAAAATATATGTGGAATAACCATTATTTAAAAAAAAAAAAAGATTCATAAAAAGATGTATAGAAGGATGATTTATGACCAAAAAACACTCCTCCTTACTTAAGGTACTTAGATGAGTGGTTAGCAGAGAAAGTTGACTTTGTTGAGTACAAGGGGGTTTAGGGTTTAACTAGATGATGAAATTTTTTTGCGTAAAATAATCCTAAAAAAATAATTAAATTAAGAAATATATTTAAATCATTTTATTTATTTATCTACATAAATATTAAATAATTTAAAAACATATAATCTATTAAATAAATTTTATTTTATTTTATTTTTTCTTTGTGAAACTAAATATTATAATAACATTTTTTTACTTTTAAAAATATTTTTTAGAAATTAAATATAGCCAATAAATTCTAATATCTTGATTTATAGTATGATAATCATAACTAATTTCTTACCAAAAATTAAAATTTATCACTGTAATACATTTCATGGCTTCCATGTGATTCCTAAGTAAGTGTCACCTATAATTTCTTCTTCTTTATTGAAAAGACACTGTTACAATACATATGTCTCCGTATTGGCTACTCAATCTTGCTGTAAATATTTTTCTCATGTTAGTATGTCCAGTTTAGAGGATTCAGAATCTGACCATCTTCCCATTCTACCAGACCCTTATCCTAAACGGCGGCGACGATTTTTGAGAAGGTTCTGATACGAAAATAAGTGGCTACAAGAGGTTGATTGTGAGAATGGGATTCAATGTAGTTGGGACAAATATGTTGGAATGGCATTCCATCAGCGATTGCATGATTGTGGTGCTACTTTAATGACATGGGGTGGTTAGACAACCAATAATTTTAACTATGGAATTGCTGATTGCAAACGTATAATGCAACATATGAGAGGCCGACGAGATGCTAACAGTGTCACGGCATATGCCCAAGCTAGGAGTCGTTATTTACATCTTTAGAACCAATCAGAGATATATTGGAAGCAGCGATTCAAACAACATTGACTATCAGAAAGGTGATGCTAACACCAGAAATTTTCATTCCATACTTCTGCCACACTTCACGCCGCCAATCAAAGGTCAACCCATGGTTAGACTAGCCTTCACTGATCAACTTTTCGTGGGATTGTCCACTTTTATAGTCGCCTCCATCACATGTCAGCCAGGATCTCCAAAAAGGCACTTAACTCGCGAACTGCAGCGCACTTTCGATTAATGCTTTGTTTGGCACATCTCGCGCGCTCTCCTGCGCTCACATCACCGACCGCTTCTTATAACAATTGCCTCCCAGTAAAATTACGCTTGAATTCTCGCGCAATTCCTCCGGAAAACCAACTGCTGATAACTGGCCTCTTCTCACCGTCAAGGTCCATTTCAGTCGGTCTTCAAAGATGCCCATCGCTGCAGCCACCAAGATCGCACGCCGCCATGATGCCACCTCTGCCAACAGCGGGGTGTCTTGAATATTGCTTTAAGCGCTTAAGCATGCTAGCGCTTCCCACGCCTAACACACTACACGCTATTATCGCCAAGGATCAACATTATACGTGACACCTCCAGGCTAATCTCAACCCACTTAGATCACTGATTTTATACCCACACAACTAAGGTCCCTTTCACAATATCCCTCATCCCAAGGGTCCCTCTCAGCCTGGCGGTAAGAACTCATCCCTGCTGAGTTCCCAGCGCCCCTGGCCGCAGATCCCATCCATATGGCTCAACAACATCTCAGCTTCACTTCATGAATCCAGACATAAACACATATCTCGACACTCAATCCCAATCCGCCCTCCATGAGATAACTAGTGGTCCTTCACGCGCTGACGGAACTGTTTTCTACTCTCGCCAATGACAGAAAGCGCTTCAACTCCACCTCAGTCATCACAGAGCCAACACCCCTTCACATCCCAATTAATGATGGAAGTCAACTCATCTCAAGATCTTCGCCTGCCTCTGGCATGTCCCGCCACATACCCGCACTCTCTCAAGCATCAAAACCACTCATCGCACACATCCGTCGACCACCGTCCCGCTGCACTCATCATGCACCCCAATCACCATGCGATTTTTCATGACTATTGTCCCACGGCCAAACCGGGCATGCGTAACAACCCTCCCCACTAAATCTTATCTCTGCAAAGGTCTTCCACAAGCGCCACTGGTTTCTGTCACCATCGTTTCATCCACTGTATGCCTCACGCCTTACTAGCTAGACTGCCTCAGAAGAGATCCGAACGTGAAAAACCATGCTATGTCTAATTTCAGTTAACTCAAAAGAGTGGTCCTTTCTATTGATACTCTATCCAGTAACACTCCTTTGCTATACCAGGCGTAATGCCTACACAAATACCTGCAAACATCTTTTTCAAACGGTGTTTCGCCGTCAATACCGCCACACACCTCGTGCAAGGCTCTCCACCGTCACCTCTTCACTCCACTCAGCAAGCAGAAGCTTACTCGATCCCATGTCTTCCAACTGATAATCACATCACTGACGCCTAAAACCTAATAGACTGTCCCACTTAAACCACGCTCCACCAAGGCCCCGAGAATAATTCACTCAACTCATGCTATTCTCACCTTCTAAAATGCGCTCTCCGCAATCGCTCAAAGAATCTACATCCTTTAAGATCTTGAGATATGACCACACTCATCCTCCATCAGAGCCCAATCTCCTAAGGCTTCCAATTAACTCATACACAATGGAGTTACACACTTTTAGAACAACTAATTTTCCTCGAATATTCTATCTCACTGATGTTTCACCACTTTCTCCTAGTCCCTAACAATTCCCTTCCTAATAATTCATAATTGAACAATTTAAGATCAATCCACCAGCAACCCAGGCTTTCCCCGCAGAGACCCTCTAATCTCCATGCCTCACGGCTTCTCCTCATGGTCTGCCCCACTTTTTGGCTCCTTCCCCACTGTCCCCAAACATCCAATTTCTCCAGAATGGCCTCCATTCCTCTTGAAGGACTTCAGAGCTCCGCCTTCAGACTGATACATCCCTTCAGCTCCCGAAATCCATCAGGCGCCCATCATTCAAAAGCCATAACAAGCCATTCTCTCACCACTCAACTTCCACCAAGCCACCGTAGGCTATCTTCTTCAAAGCTCAACCTGCCCATCCTCAAACACGTTGATATCCACTATTAAAATGGCGAACTCTTTCATTTGTTCTCTGATAGAACCCCCTCGTGATTCTTCAAAGACTCTCATGCCATCCCGACAAAATCTACGATAGGGATTGACTCATCCATCCCATCTTTTTTTTTTTTTTTTTAAGGATTCCTACTTTCTCGACATGAAATCCAAAGCTTGTTCTTCATCATTGTCTGTCTCGATTCTCTATCAAAGCATAACATTCCCTTCAACTACAGGGTGTCGATCACCTCGACGCCACCATGTGTGAAGAACTCACCAGTCACTGCATCCAAGTTCCCAAAGACATCCTGGCTATTTCTTCCTGAGGTTTGTACCTCCTCTGAAGGTCTAGCATCCCAATAGCTGAATCCTTTAGAACTTGACCTTCCAATGCTTTACAAGTGAAACTGCCTTTGATAATCACCCCAAACAAACATTCTGATACGAACACCAACTCACGGCACCCCTTTTGCTCACCACTCACTTCTCCTGCCTCTCTAGGTCTACGAAACAAGTGTTAGGGTGAAACTGATCTCTATGTCGCCGTTTGATTTGTAGGTCACCTCCATTACCCATCCTTCTCAAGGAACCCCTTTCCCCCCGCCCAGCACCGCTGAGCATCCATGAGCTACTGCCTCTCCTAGCCATATCTCCTGGTCGTTGCCAGGGTCCTGTCGTGCACCCGCACCAAGACTCATACTGGTCCCACACATATCCCTCACCACTCTTGTCATGGATGCAAACAGAACCTGCCAGGCTCTCCTAGTGTCCCACACCTCTAATGCTTCACTAGGACACAACAAGTGGCTATTCGCCTCACTCTTGCTTCTACTCCATTACGAGGCTTTTCATCTCTAATTTTATTTTGCAACAAAGCAATCCCACTGGCCTCACCGGCCAACATACCATAGGACCACTCTCAAGCCTCGCCTTCCGTCTTTGCTTACACAAGGTGCTTCATCCCCGCTTGTTTCTCAATCATGCAACAAGGCACTCTACCTTCTCTCGGGGTCATGTACTTTATTCAAGGGTAACTCTCTTTCTGCCTAAGAAACACCATCAGCCTCCTCTACAATCACCGGATTCCTCTGTTTTTAACTCGACGTCTTTAACTCTTTGACGCTGACTCACTCTTGAGTCACACTCAATGGAAGTTCAATCCTCTGTCCTCCCTGTTGAAGCCTAACGCGGCCCCAAGATAACAAACTCTTTTGCTCTGATACCAACTGTCACACGCCTACTTTTTCGACCCAACGTGTGCGACGTCTAACCCGTGCTAGACCAGCCTTCTCACGATCAATCCTTTCTCATGGGATTGTCCTCAACTTTCTTATAGTCGCTCCATCACATGTTGAAAGCCTAGATCTCGCAAGGCATCGACCCCCTTAACCCTATAACGTATCTTCTCGACACTGCCTTTGTTGGCACATCTCAAGGTATTCTCCTCGCCATTATCACTTACAGACCGCTTCTTATAATAATTGCCCCCTGTGCTCGCCGGCTGACTCTGCGCAATTCCTCCAGCACCAACTGCCTGAGCATCCCGTCTCTAACCGCCCAAGGTCTCGTGATTTCAACGGCCCTAAAGATGCTCATCGCGCAGCCACCAAGCCTCGCGATGCCGTCGTGCATTACGCCACCTCGCCTCCACAAGGGTGTCTCTACATTGTTTAAGCGCCAAGCTCACACTAAGGCCTCCAGCCCGCCACTTATACGCTATTATCTGCCAAGACTCATTACGAGGCGTGATACCTCCGAAGCGATCTCAATCACTCAAGACTCACTTACTTAAGGCATGTCCCTGCCAAGACAAGCACTAAGGCCCCCTTCGCCGACATCTCACCATGCCCCTCTCTACCAAGGTAAGAACTCCTATGTTCAGTTCCCCAGCGCTCTCAAGGCATCCCATCCGTGATGTTCAACAACATGCCCCTGCCTAATGATATATAATGATGACACTCACACCAATCCCGTCTCGCCCTCTCGCAGAGGAACTGTGGTCTTCACGCACGATTAATCGTCGCCCCGCCGCTCATCAGTGCCGCGCCAGCTCCACTCATTTGGCGGCAGGTGCCAACACCTTCATAGTCCCCGATCATCAGACATGTCAACCGCCCGCACTTCACGGTCTTGGCATGGTCCTACTCGATATACTCCCCCGCACTCTTCAAGCACTAAACTGATTGGCAAGATATCACTCACTCAATGCTCACATGATCATCACATAACTTTGACTCACATTTTCTTCTAATATGCACTTCTCCATTGTCCTGCCAGTCAAACCGCACAAGTGTAAATAAATTTTTACAGCCACTGAAACTAAATCAGATGTTTTGCTATATTGATGGAGGGCTATGCTGAGATAATTCCAACGGTCTAGATATGGTCATTCAGAATTATTTTGAGACGCTATACATGTTCAAGACTCAATATAGTCTGGGTATCCAACATCTTAGCTCTTCTATATAGTCTGATGATTCATTTATTGGCACCTTATACAAAGCAGGAAATAAAGATGCAGTTCTTTCGCGCATCTTTGAATGTTCCAGACTGATGGAAATGAATCCTGCATTCTTTCAAAAGTTTTGGCATATAGTGGGCAAAGATGTGTGCTCTGCGTGTTTTTCATTTTTTTTCTACGGGCTTTCTTCTGCCCGCTTTCAATGAAACTCATATAGTCCTTATTCCAAGAAGGAACAGGTTGATACAATGAATGTTTTGCGTTCGATCTCTTCGTGGAATGTCATTTACAAGTTTATAGCCAAAACATTAGCTAATAGACTCAAAAAACTATTGTCGAAGGTGATTTCCCCAAATCAGAGTGCCTTCATTCAAGGGCGTGCTATTACTGATAGTATCACCCTCACAGAAATTTTAATATTGTATAAAAGAGCTTGGGTAAGAAGGGGTTCATGGCAAAGGCCTATGATAAAGGTGGAATACTTTTTCAGAAACACACTATATCGCGGGATGAGATTTTCTGTTTGTTGGTACAATTCCACTAATTAAGTCCAATAATATGATTCTATTTTTTATCTCTTCAGTGTTTGCTTTAGAGTTCTTCATGATGGCAAGGAGCTTAAATTATTATCCAAAGAGAGGTCAATAAGATCTCTTGTCCCTGAATTTATTCATCATTTGTGCAGAAGTATGGAGGCCCTTATACAGGCCAAAGAACATGTAGGTCTTATCCATGATGTTAAACAGTCAGAGGCCGTCTATATCTCATAAGTTCTTCGCAGATGACTGCTTTGTGTTTTTCCAATATGGAAGTGCTTTAGGACAATGTATTAATTTTCAAAACTCATTTGTGTCATTTAGTCGTAATGTTGAAGCCAGGCAAAGGGACCTAATGTGTTTGATTTGAAGGCTTGTATTTGACCATAGTAAATATTTGGGATGTCCTTCATTTGTTGGCCAAGGGCAGAAGGGCCTTTGCATTTATCAAAGATCGAGGAGTATCCAGACGGAGTGAATCTGCACTCAAGAAACTATCCAGACCTGATAAAGAAGTACTTTTAAAATCAGTTGCTCATGTTATTTCTAATTATGTTATGTCAATTTCAATGCTTCCCGTTGGTGTTTGCCATCATATCGAAATGATGTTAAATTCGTTTTGGTGGGGGAGTAAGAAAAATGGTGGCGAAGGAATTAACTCGTTGAGAATATAAGGCCTCTATGTGTTTCTAAAGCAGGCGAGTGATGGGACTAAAAAGTTGCATGATGTTAATACATTGTCATCAGTGACACTGGCTTTACCAACCCCACCTGCTGCTCATGTGTTTAAAAGCTCATTATTTTCCAACCTCCATATTTCTAGATTCATCACTGTGGTCCAGTCCCAACTAGCTCTGGCGTAGTATTTTGGGCAACCAGGTATTGCTCAATAGCAATATTGATCATATGGCATAATATGAACATGCCTACCAGCACCCTTATTGGGTGACCGGGTATGAATCAGGTAAAATTAGATCTTATTTAAGATATTCTTTTTATTACATAACAACAGAACTATGTTTATGGGGTGCTGACTTGATTAGGGATCTCTTTAATGAAAGAGATAGGGAAATTATCTCAAGTATACCACTGAGTTTTCGAAGAAAATCGGATACTTGGTACTGGACACAAGTAACTAATGGAGAGTACACTGTTAAGTCTGGGTACTGATTATTGCAAGAAACTTGGGATGATTCTATGTCGGGTTTATGGCGCAAATGTGACTTTCCATCCCCTCCTGTTATTTGTAATTTGTGAATGTGGAGGGTGGCAAAAGGAGTTTTACCCACAACTGATGTTTTGAGGGGTCCACTAGTGCAGTTTCTATCCTCATGTTCTGTGTGTGTTCAAAAGAGGGAATCAGTACATCATTTGCTTCTCCATTGTCTCATGGCCAAGAACTGCAGGATCTCCATTCCACTCCCACTCCTTAGTTGTTATGAAACTGTTAGCTCCTGGTTTTTTTGTCTTCTACACTCATTATCACAGGATGTTCCATGTTTGGCAGTAATGGTGTGCTTGAGTTTATGGCTGAACCGTGTTAGAAAATATATGTGCCAGATATGAAAATGGTAATCTGATTCAATAGTAAGAAGAAGTTACAATATATATAGTTCGTAAAAGACATTAAAATGGCCAAAAAACCCAAACTAAAAGAATAAGTTTTCTAACACTCCCCCTCAAAATGGAGCAAACATATTTTCCATGCCTAGCTTGGAACAAAGGCAAAGCAACATTTTCAGAAATAGCTTGCGAACAAGCTCCAAATGCTCAAGATTTGATATATGAGTGCACAAACTCGTCATCAACAATTTCCTCTGATAAATGATATTCACTTCAATGTGTTTTTGTCTTCGCATGATATGGGAGACTGGCAATGTGCATAGCTACTTGGTTGTCACAAACACGGTAAGAAGGCTCAATGAGCTTCACTTGCAATTTTTGCAACAAAGTTCTTAATCCACTTAACTCACATGCAAAGATGTGCCATACCTCTTTACTCGCTTACTTGATCTAGCAACCATGTCTGTTTTTTACTCCTCCAAGCAATGGGAGTTCCTACAATGCACATATCGTTAGTGACTCCACTTCTTTCAACCACCAATCTGCACTAACAGCTAACACTGTCCATGAGGCTCTTTCTTGTATACTCAGACTCAAGGCCAATAATTCCCCTTTAAGTACTAACACTCAGAGCATGTATCCCAATGACAATGCTATGGATTCTACTATACCATTGAGCACACTAATTGCAAAATTATGTTAGCCTCACACCGTGAGATAGATCAATTTTCTGAATCGGTCATGGGATCTTCTGGTATTCCAAACTTAGGAACTCGGCATCATTCAAAACAACATTCTCGATCAATAGGTGAATCCATGGTATCAATCAACATACTAGTGTATTAACAAATCTTGAATGTATTGTCGTTGCTATAATATTACTCATTGCTTGCTTCTAGCCATTTCAATCCCCAAAAAATAGCCCAACTGCCCCAAATCCTTTTTTCTGAAATTGCCTCTTCATATACTCCTTAACCTCTTCAATTCATGCTAGATCATTGTGAAAAACAATTATATCATCTACATAAACCAAAATAATGATAAGATGCATTGATTTATGTTATTCGAATTTTGGATTCTATGGACATCTGGTGATAAAGCCAACTCCGTGATCAAGACTTCATTCACCTTATCAAACAAAGCTCTAGATTGCTTTAATTGCATAATGCCTTTTCAACCTACAAAGCAAATGTTCTCGAGCAACAAAACCCTGCAGAGGTCGCCTCCATAAAGATTTCTTCATGTAAATCATCATACAAAAAGGCATTCTTCACATCAAGTTGAAATAAGGGCCAGTAAAAAAAATACAATAAGAGAGATAATAACACGAATAGAATTTAACCTAGCAATAGTGGAGAAAGTCTAAAAAATGTCAACACCCGGAGTCTGAGTGTATCCCTTAGCTACTAGCTACTGAAGTAGCTTTAAGCCTTCAATGTGAGCCATGGCAACATATTTGATGGTAAAGACCCAAAGACAACCCACAACATCCTTACAATTTATAGTAGGAGTAGTATGGTTCTATGTATTTTGCTCATGAGCAAGTAGATAATGGACCCTCCTCCATAGCAACACACCAATTGGGATGAGCCAAAGCCTCTACATACGAAGGAGGAACATGTTAGAGAAGTGCTATAAAAGAAATCACCTTTGGCACTTATTGTACGTCTAATATTCATTAATAAAACACATCTTCATTAATTTGATATTCATTTGCTATATAAATTGATACCAATCTTAAATTAATTAATGAAATCCATGATACATAACATATAGCATGGAGGAAATCATGATGAGATCATGATAATGAGATTCCTATCATGTATAATTACGTTAGTATCTAAACCATCCCTAGTCATAGGATCAAAAAAATTGGATATTGTTGATCCAAATAGATTAGCACATGTTATACTCCTTGATTAGATTACAAAGAGATCTCATAACTGTAATCAAGTGGTGATGATTGAAAAAGCAATACGCGACTATAAGTGTAGTTTATACATAGGAGACTTGCTATGAGACAATCACATGGATAATCTATTCAAATGTAGATGATAGTTTCATCATGGCAATGGTGCATGTATCCTTAGACTTGAGGTGCTCAAGGATATTTTGGATGCTGATTACGTGCTTTGACTTCATTCCTTGTTGCCTACTATAGGTCGCTCATAAGGTGATGATTGGGTACAACTTGAGGTATTCGAAGGTAATTGAGTAGCCAACAAAGGATTCACCACTACTGATAGAAGGAGAGTATACCCATGGCCTCTTATTGAGATCATTACTCGTGAATCTCTAGTTAGATTATAAATATCATGAAGAGTGTCTTCAATAGCATGATTGATGAGTAATGAGTCTCGGGAACAAGAGCTAACATCCCTTGGGCTAGGTGTGACGTAGTCAGTTTGGTGGGAGCTACCTAATGTCCATGCTCTGAATCGAGTGGGGTATAGTATAGTGAAAGTGCGAAGGACGCGAATGTTTTCTATGGAAAGGTTTACAGTCAAACCCTTGACTCTCCGATCAATTAAGGGTCATGATGTGTAGCTAGATACCTATCATGACTTGCTAAAGAACAATAGTTGATTTGAGTGTCCAATATAATCGGAAACCTAATGGGTCACACACTTAGAATGTGTGAAGAAGGAATAAAATGGTCTTGGATGAGATCCAAACCGAGGAAAAGTGATTTGGATGAGATCCAAATCGAAGGAGAATGTTTAGGAATTGGACCAACTCAGGATTAGAAGAATTCTTGGGCCATTTGGATGGGCACAATGGTCATTGAGCTCATTCTTGGGCCTAAAGCCTGAGAGGTAGTTCGATCTTTTTCTACTTGCAGGCTATTATATAAGCCTGGCTCCAGAACCTAGAGGGTGAGTAGCCATTCTCAAATCAGATCAAAGAGAAAACGTTTCTCCCCTCTTCTTTAAGCTTCCCTCTCAAAGTTCAATCTTGGTTAGCTCGAAGACTCAAACTTTAGCTGTTTCCTTTGGAGGTTTTCTTCTTCAACCTTCGTGTGGATCATCATTAGAGGCGTGCCTATGCTTGGACACTTGGTTTGCTACAAATCTACATAAAAGAAACCGAATACATCCTTTAGAAGTTTGGAACTTCACAAATGTACCACCTTCTCTTCTTCTTCTATGCTTTTGATTGATTTTGATGATCCAAGAGACCCATGGAAGGGTTTTTTGTACAAATTTTTTGTTTTTCCCTATGCTAATCTGATGATGTAGGTTGTGCAAACCCTAACAGTGATAATAGAGCCATCTTGAATCCGTCAAAATCGAATCTTGTTAGAATAGGTGCAAGATTTTGGCATAGGGTTTTTTTATGTTCAAAATTCGTTTGAAATTACTAAAAATCGATCTTGGTGAATTTTATTCATGTAATCTGATAATGTGATGTTTGATGAATATGATGACTGAAAATTGATTTAGATGTGATCCAAATGACAGAAATCGATTTTTGACATTGTGAATGCCGAATTCCAAGGTTTGTGAAACCCAAACTTTGCAGTTTTGTGTTTTGGTGATTTGATCTATGGGTTATGATTTTTCTTATGGTTTGATCATGAGATTATAATCTAGACTCATTAAGGAAGAGTTTCCATGCCCTGGAGTTATCAGATCATGCACGAACAAATTTAGAAAAATCTTGAAACCTAAATCTGCATTTTTATATTTTATTCTAGAGGATACAGTCAAAATTTGATTTTTAATTATCATCCCACGTTTTTTGAGTCTTTTAAGTTTAATATTATCGGACTCTTTAAATTTAATTTTAGGCTTTGGAATTATCCAAAACAGATTTAATTTAAATATTTTTGAAAATCATTAAAGAGGCTACACTTGCTGGGCTGGGCTGTAGAATGAGCCTAGCCAGCTCGGTTTTGAAATAATGTTTGGGGTTGCAAATCATGATTCCAGTTCTTCAAACTTGAATTTTATGAAAACTCAAGATGTTAATTTGATATTAGAAGCCTGTAGAACATGGTTTGCATATATATAATTTTAAAGTTGATCGTGCATTCCGATAGGACCATGATAATTGTGCTCAAGTTTCAAATTTTAAAATGTTCAAAAGGCATCAATTAATATGGTTTTAAAGGGTAAATTAATTAAGAATTGATTCTGGAATTTAGAATTTCAATTTAACTTGATTAAATTTGAAAATCTTATAAAAGTTGTATGCAAAGCCCAATTGGATAAAACTACATGAGGCTGATCTTGGTTCAAGGGATTGGACTGAACCCTTGGGGCGAGAGTTGGGTAATGTGTTCTATTTTAAAAGTTAAAGCCTAGAGTGCCGATATTTTTTTATTCATGTATTAGATGCATGCTAAGGGTGTATGAAACACACATGATGGATGGATATGGATTGAGTCCAATGTGATTGAGCATATGCAGGTTTTTCTATTTATGATAAATAAGGCTTGCGTGTCCTTTTCTCTCTCTCTCTCTCTCTCTCTATCTATATATATATATATATATATCTATATAATGTCTTATCTTTCATCTCATCTCAATCATTTCAAATGTAACTTAGAATTATTCTTTTGAAAATGTAATTAGATTACATATGGTTAGGATACTTTGAAGATGCAGAGGAAGGAGCTTGAAATATAGGCTGTTGATTGACCAAACTATACCAACAAAATCTTCAACTAAGCTACCAGAGGCTAATGTCTCATCCCCGACAATGACACCAAAAACTTGTTGATTAGATTTTTAAAATAGACAAAAAAAACTGGATCTTGACATTGTTGTTTGGACATGAACTAAATCCGTCCCTAGAAACAACGCCAATAACTTGTTGAGACCTAACATAATAAATATGTGTTTGCTTTGTATGAGAGGTTTGTTTAAATGTGTTTGGTCTAGTTCCTTGAGTCACTTAAGTCGTACAAGTAATAAAATAGATTTAAGTCAGAGATATCAATCCCAGGGAATTGATGAAAATCAAATGTCAATTACCTCATCTACTCGAAGATTCTTACTATTTGAACTCTAAGTTAAAATTGATTTGGTTTTAAGAAAACTAAAGGAATTGTAAACTAATTAAATTCTATAACTATACGAAGAATTCAAAATAATTAAGTTGGAAAGTTCATGGGAAATAGTTCAATGTACAATTATCAATTTTACGCATCATTTTATAACATGGTTCATCCATCAATTGAAATATAGACATCAAAGATGCAAGGTAGTATAGTTTGGAGTTCTCCACACACTATACATTTCACTAATTCGATTTTCATGTTCCTTTAAGACACATGAGTTTAATCAGTTACTTGTAGAATATAATCATATTTATAAGATTTAGATATTTTTCCTTCTCAGTACTTTAGACACGAATCATAGGACTAAAGAATTCTTGCCCCTGTAGACAGAGTAATGCAAGCCTTCCCCAATTTAATTAGTATCTCATCCATCTAATATGATAAAATTCTCTATCTCATTAATTAGATATCTGCTAAAATGGGATCAAGATCCTTTCATCAGAAAGAGGAGAAACCATTGATAAACTAAATTGATATATCATCCAACTAATCCTCACACCATGAGTAAATCAGTCATTTATCGAAGTAGTCCTTCAAAGTTCATTAGTTCCATAATATTAGTTTGACATACCCCCAAGTAACTATTCAATACTCTCAGGATTCTCCATCTCTATGTCACTCAGAGGGTCTCCTGGAAATCAGAGCAAGATATAGTCATTTTCTAGGTACACGCTACTAATATTATGAACAAGTAAGTTCAAGAACAACACCAATAAAATAAATTCAAGATTTCGAACTATGAGGTTCTTTCAAGTTATGCAGAAAATAATAATTAACATCGATTCATTCCTAGAGGGAGCTCAGTATTTCAAAACTAGATTACAACTAATGATGACTAAATGATCAGGAAAATTCACTGAAATTGCAAGCGAACTGAAATAGATGAACTCTAGAAATTCTCAAAATTTCATTCAAATTAGATAGTAATGAAAAATAAGATTTTACAATAAGTATCATATTACCTATCTTTAGTCAATGTTAATCAACAGCAGTAAATTGATCAATAATAAGTAATGTATTAAGTTGGGCGTAGTTCTGTTAGAACTCGCTCAATATCTAATCTTATATTATAGTTATAAATGATGACGCACTGAGCAGAAATGTGGATCCCAAGTATAACCAGTTGGTTGCTTTGTTGCGACCTAGAAAATTATCCGCGACATAGAAAAGTATGCATAACATAGTATTATCTTTGTTCGACTTTTTGTCGGTAACTGCGGTTTTACTGTCGCGACATGGTTTCATGCTTTCTTCTTAGATTCTGTCGCGAGATAATTTGAAAATGTCACGACATAAGTGTCTTATGTCACGACATAAAAACTTTGTTGCAACTAACTTGTCATTCTTTACTGCTCTTGAAAAATGTCGCGACATGAAATTTCTTTGTCGCGATAAAGCTGTATCTTTGGCTTGGTTTTTATGTATGAAATTTGGCTCATATGACATAAACATTCTTTTTTACTCACCTTTACGTGTTGCGAAAGTTTTATGTTATCTTCTCTTCATCTTATGTTGTGACAAATATTTTTACCTTCAACTCTTCAACTTTGTTGCAACATACTTTGCTGTGTTGCGACATACTTTCCTGTGTTCCTTCTCAACCTTTGTCATGACAATATTTTCTTTTGTCGCGACAGAGTTCCCTCCTGATTGCATGTTATTTGTTGTTGTCATGGCAGATATTTTCTATGTGTGACATAGCGCTGTTAATCTTTATGCTGTTGAATTTGAACTCTATGTCGCGATAGACCTTGAAAATGTCGCGACATATTTCCTTCCTTGATCTTTGCCGCTAGCTGAACTGTTTGTTGCAACATTGAAATCTTTGTCGCGACAAACGTGTCTTGACTTGTCTCATTGCTCTTTCATTTTCTATCGCGACATAATTTTCCTTTGTCGCGACAAAAATCTTTCACTCTACAGCTTTTTATATCGCAATAAAAATTTGATTGTTGAGACAAAACTCTACTACCATTTGCTTAATCATTGTCACGACAGAACAAGATAATATTGCGACATTCTTCTTTAACAACTTTTCAATCATTATCGTGACAAAGTTCTGTCCTCTGATTACCATTATGTCACAACATTCATTTCTTTGTTGCAACATTTATCATTCAATATTTCTCATTTTGTGTCACAACAAAGTTGTGAAATGTTGCGGCATAGTTCACTTCTAACCTTGAGTTCAACTTCTTCTTTGTTGTGACATAGCATTTCTTGTTGCGACATAGCCTCTGCTGGTTCTATTGAAGTTATGTCGCGGCATTATGAAATTATGTCGCAGTCGCAACAAATCCTGCCTTAGCCAAGCCAATTTTATGCCTATTTTCTTGTTGGATTTGCTTATTCTGCATTCAAAACCTACAAAACACAAAGTTGATGAATATTCCATAATTCAGCATTCAAATGAATCATAAACTTCTAAAAATATGCTAGAAAAATGAATTAAAAATAGATGAGTTTAAGACTCATCAAATTCCCCAAAACTTAAGATTTTGCTTGTTTCCAAGCAAAGAAAAGAAAATTTTGTTTATCTTCAAACAATTTAGCTTTTATTTTTAAAGACATTTTTCTGTTTTGCCCTAGATATCTTTTTTCTTGAATCCATAATTTGGTAGGAAAAATAAGTTAGTTGTAAAATTATTTTTGAACATGTTTTCAATCTAGAACCAGAAAGACTTTCAATTAAGTTCACCAAACAACCAAATAATTTCCATGGTGTAAACAATACAATTATTCAACCCTGATTTGTGAGTGTGTGATGGTCTTCTCTCTTTTTCCTTGGCAGATTAGTTAATCTTATGGGACAATACTCAGATAACATACTTCTCCTTTATTCTTTAAAGTCTCATATGCTTGTTTGTCATATTAACCTCCACTAATGTAAGCATATACCATATTTAGGATCAATTAGGTCTTTTAGGCTTATAATGTGTGGTTTGGGTAATTGGGTAGATAATTGGACAATTTAGGCTTAATTTTACCCATATTTCACTTACAACTTATACTTGCCTTCATTATGCATCCTTGACTTTTTCCATTGATGTCAACTCTCAAACATCCCCATTTGGTTTGGTGCATATTTCTGCATACTCTCTATTGTGGTATTTTTCTTGACCACCTTTAGACTATAGATTATCTTCCTCATATTAGAAGCTTTTTCACTTTTCATCTTCTATCAAGGTTTATGGAATAGTGCAATGTTTTGCCTTTTTAAGCTTTCTAACACCCTTAACTAACTTTGGGTTAGCAGCTCCCATACCAGTTGACATTAGGGTACTAAGTGTTGAAATACCACTAAGAGTTTAATTGTTGAGGAGAAGGCTAGGAGCCAGGCTCATTCCACCTTGATACTTTTCTTTTCACAGCTTCTTTACTTCATTCTTTTCATCCTTCCTCATCTCAATTGATTATCCTTTTTCAACCCTTCTTTCGCTCTTTCATAGTTTGAAATAATATTTCCCCAAACTTGTCATCTTCTATCATTAATGTATTTGTCATGCAATCTAGGTAAATAAGGGTTCTTTACTATAGAATTATATTTAAGGGAGGGTCTAGGATTTTCATTTGCTGGTTGATGATGAAATTGGCTATTGGCTCAAATAAGGAACTAATGTATATGTTTATGCATATTATAAGGGTAGGCTTTGAAAGACTCAAACTTCCAAGGATGGCCTATATCATTTCTTGTTAGTGGTATTGCCTAGGATTTCGCCTTGACTAATAATCTAACAAGTTCTAGGACATTGGGGAGATTAAATTGTGATGGATCCCAGAAGATGTCCCTAATCTTAGCACAATTTGTTTCAGAGTTACTTTTGATCACGTGCAATGTTTATCAGGATTCATAATAACTAAACCGTTTACAAAAACAGAATTATAGGTCTTATTGTTCCATCAATTGTTGAAATCTTTCTTATTCTTGAAGTTCAACACATTCATTGATAATTTAACAACTTCTCTTTTTCAATTCACTTCCTTCTACCCCAATTTCATCTATCAAATTTTTGTTTGGTTCTTGGACATGTTGCTATGCTATTTTACAAGTCAAAAGCTTATTTAAATTAAACCATTCAATTCGAGGAGAAATTTAACATATGACAGATTCAATTTAGTCATCATTCAAATTCACTAAAACAATTCCACAACTATACGGCAAATCAACTTAGGAAACCTGGTTTCTCCATTATTCAGCAAAGCTATACACTAAAAGTCATCAATTTTTATTTATTTAAAATTAAGCAATGAAAAATAAAATAGACACAGGAGAAAGATGAGAATGGACACAAATTCTTGCAAAGGATTTTTCATTTATGTTTTATTGTACAGGTGATTTAGTCACAAAGCATGAGGAATAAGGAGGAAAAACAGAGTAATCATTTTTTTCTTCTGTCATTCTTATTGGGATGGTTCATATTCATTGGTTCAAACTTATAACCAATAGATGAAAGAGAGAATTCAGGGAATTGGACTGGCGGTCTTTTAGCCTTGCTACTCTCTTCTTTGTTGAATACATACCACTCCATGGAAAGAGCCATTTGCTTAATAAGATCATCTTGTCTCTGCCCTATGGAATTTAGGGTTCCCTCAAATTCACCCTGGCAGAGTACATTTTGATCAAATTATTGTTGATCATGTCTAAGCTTTCCGTCCATAATTTTTCCTTACAGTTTAGGGTTGCTTCCATTTTTTTGTCCCTCTGTTCTATGAGTAGCCTTATTTCCTTTTGATGTTCTTTATACGAGTAACTAAAGGCATCTGCCTTTTGAAGCATGTTCTGCTCCATAGCATCCTCTCTCTCCTTCATGATCTTCAACAGCTTACTGCCCCTCTTTAGTTGGTCGAAAATGAAAGCTCTCTCCCTAGCCTTGAGTTATTCACTAAATTCTTTTTCTCTATGTTCCAGTTTATTCTTCCATTCCTTGTTCCTCTATTTGAGTGCATCCTCTAAATTCTGATCTCTTCTTCTCAGCTTTGCATCCATGTACTCATCCCTTAATTGGAGTTGGACTTTCAGTTGTTTGTCCCTTTCTTGCATCTTGTCTCATAGCTTTCAACATCTCCATCGATTATGTATTGTTATTATGATGCCCCGAGCTCTCAGTGGCTCTCGATGGATTTGTCTTAAGTTTGGGGATATTTCCAAAATGGGGGTCAAAATTCTCTGCCTCTGTTGATGCTCTTGAGCTGTGCTCACAAACTGTATTTGATCGATTTCTATGTTATCTCCTTCCTCTCTTTCAGCTTCAGCTTCTTTTGCCTTGCCTTTGTTCTTTGGCCCCTTAATTATTCTTGTCAATGTTAGAGGTGAAGTCTTAGGACATGTCTTTTCTTCTTCCCAGTCTCCTTCCATACCGCCTAAAATGCATAGCCTTGTGATTAGTGCTAGATGAGGTGTACTAGTCCCACTATCATTGCCTTTGTAATAACTCAAAATTTGGTTGCGTATTTTCCCAATACTGAATTTGTATTCTTTCAAGATGGCATACAAAGTACCGCCCCCTCCTTATCCCACGATGCCTCAAATGTTTAGAATTAAAATGGTGGCTTGAGTAATTAAAACTAGATCTTAGCCTGTTCAGTCAACGATCCTCTTATAATGGACTCATGGGGATTCTTCCTTGTGGCATTCCATTTCCCTTTCCCATCAATTAGCAAATCAACAATCTTTTAGAAATTTGGTTCCTTTACTAGTTTCTTGAACTTCGAACCATTCTTTCTCTCGTTTAGATTGAAAGTTTGGTTGATCTTCTCCTATTTGACGATATCCATTTTCATAACCTTCAGTCTTTTCCTTCATCCCTACCATGTTCGAGTAGAATTCCTTCACCATATCTACAACTTTAGGAGCCTTGTGCTCACAGAAGAGGTGCCATTGTGATGCCCCAACTCGGCACACGGTGTCAAGCAAAGGTGTCATTTTTTTTTAAACTGATAACCTTTAAGCTTGTTCATTCATGTAATGTTAAACATTTAACTTGTACTATATTCTGTAGCAGCGGATTAAAAAATATATACAAGCTCTATATATGGAAGTGTTCAGCATTTACAATATTTACATTGTTTACAAAAACAAAACATATACAAAAATAGACCAAAAGGTCTTTAGTGGGCACCTAGTAGTGTGTTGGCCTTCGTTGTTGATGTGGAGTGTCCGGACTTCTCGTTTATGCTTCTCCTGTACCTACAAGAATGAAAGACCCGTGCTAAGCTTTACGCTTAGTGGGAATAAATACATATGGATGACCTCTAATAAGGGTCATCACACTTCTATACACATGCATACACATATAACATATCATATCATTTAAATATGCTTATACATATTTCATATTTACTTATCATACCATGTTTCATTTCTTATCATTTTACACTTTTCTTCATGTTCTTGTCACAATATACTTGTCATCGCATAGTAGTGCTATGCTTCTCTTATCATATCATATCATTTCATATGTCATATTCAAGTCATTTGTTTTATGTTTCATGCTTGCATAAACCTTAGAAGTGGATAAAGGAAACTATAAGGGCTCAGTTATCATTGTCTTGAAACAATGACCCGAAGGCATTATCGTTATGCAGACAATGACCATCTATAAGGGCGAAGGCGTAATGACAAACGGGGCCAGGCGGTCGGTTCTGTGGGCTTGTTTTTCCACCAATAGGCATGCCCATCCTATCCCTCGTGAGTTCCTAGCCAGGACAATCCATGTGTATTTTATGTTAGGTACATATCTATTATTCAGAATAATTATTATCATCAGGTAATCATATCCATTTACAATCATTTATTCGTATCTTTGCATTTTTCATGTTTCATTATATGCATGAATAACTATGGTTACCATGTATGCTTATGAGATATTTACTATCATTTCAATTTCATCAAGCTATATATGGATGGATTCTAGACTCAAAGGGCTTTCCATAGAGTTCAAGAACATTCGAAATGGAATTCGGGCGAAGAAGTTATGATCGTCTGAAGTTGTGGAGGTCACACATGACTAGCAAATCCTAGCCAGCCAATCCTATTCGGCCAATAGACCTGGAAAACCTAGATTTCAGCAGAGTTATGTTTACCTATTGTCCTCCACAGGAATATGGTTGGAATCTTGGCTCAATGAGCTTTCATGGGAAGTCCAGAATACGAGAAGCGAGTTCGGGCGAAGAAGTTATGACCTTACGAGTTGGAGGTCCTGAGGGGATAGTCAAACCCAGTCGGGCCTGACTGGGCTACAGGGCGACTAATCGGGTTAACTGGCGGTGACACAGTGGTCGACTTGATGAGTGACCTCATGCGTGACCTAGAAATTAGCCTATTTAGAGTAAACGGACCATTACTTGGGCTACAAAGGTTTGATTTGGGTAATTCAAAAGCCTAACATCAAGTTCACTGATGTGGCTACAATTTACCTGAAGGACTCACTGTCAAATTCCCTTTATTTCCCACCTGAAAACCAATTCTAAATTCCAAAACACAACCAAACAATTCCTAAGTCTCAAATATTTGGGGGAATCCATACTTAGTTTCATACAACCCCAAATCAACCACAAAACCAAACCAAACCAACTCCAAATCTAGTTTAAAACTGCCCAACACCACCAATATACCAAGTAGGGTTCTTTTAGACCCAAAATTCATCAAAAAATGGGTTTATGGTTTGATTTTTCCATACAAAACCATAGCATCCATACTAGTGTACAAAAATCAATATTTTTCCATACAAAACTTAACAAATTCCATACAAGTTCCATACCTTTGATCGTCTTCTCTTCTTCCTTCTCTTCTCTCTTCTTTTCTCCCTATCCGTTTTTACCTATCCCCCAAAGACCAAAATGAGATATTTATTTTGATCTTATCCTTATTTGATTTTAATATTTTTCCTTTTTTCATTTTGGTCCCCGAACTCCCGCCCATTGCACTTCCACTTATTCAAATTCCTACTTTGGCACTACAAATGCTGGTTCTTATGTCATTTGAGTCCTTAATTGACAAATTACTAATTTACCCTTACTTCTTGTAATAATTTTTCCGTTTCTCGTTTTATTTCCTGAAAATTCTGATTTAACTTATATTGCACCCTAAACATGTTATAAAATTGTTAGGGCATATTTTAGGGCATTACAACCATCATCTCTTCTCAATTATTTATTGGAAGGGTGAGATTAACCTGCTGAAACCTCTTTCGCCAATGAAGTCCCTGTGTTGCAACTTGTCCCTCCAAGTGAAATAAGCACGCTACGAAACCCTGATCACTTGCTTTTTCCTCCTTTGCTCGGCTTAGTTCTTGACTCCTCTTTTTCTCTTTTTGGTTTCTTTAGTCGACTGTTTAGTTTATGTTCTTACTTTAGATCTTTCTCCCTCCTGCACTGTTCCCGACTGAGTTTCTTGAATAGCTTCTTCCTCGCCCTCTGTGTACTCTTCCATCATTTCGTTCAGGTTAGGAACAAGGTGATGGCTCAGACATGGTCAAAATAAGGTTTTGGGAATCTAGGGTTTTCGAAAGGAGATGAGAGAGATTTGGTGAAGGAAGATGAGTGGATTGATGGTTTATGAGGAAGGAGGCCTTTCAAATTTCAAATTTATCTATTTATGGGTCAAATGTTTTTTTATGCCTTCTTAAATGTCGCAACAAATGCTAGCCTAGAGTTTATTTCATTTTTAATCTAATAATAGACATAAAGCAATAATAATGTGACATATTTTCTGCGTCAATTAAGCTAGGTCAATCTTTTGTTGCGACAGGGCAAAAATGTCGCGACATAAAATATGTTTTTCAAATTAATACTTATGTTTGTGACAAAGGAATAATGTCGCGAACAAACACTTTCTTACAAAATCGAGGTTTGGTAAGCTTTGTCGCGCAAGAGAGATAGTAATGTGACCTAATTCATTTCATCTCAATTTAAATAATGTTGCGACATAAAGAAATATGTCGTAACATACTTTCCTGTGACTTCAAAAAGACTAGTCCATTCTTTGTCACGACAAAGAGGACCAATGTCGCAACATAGTTGGAATAATGTCGCGACAAGGTGCAATACTATGGTAACTGAATGCCCATAGCTCCTCAAAATTGCACAATTAATTTTCAACCTACTGTCTGATATGCAATATATTTGTCACCCAAATCATACTTGTGAAGACACATCTAATCATCATAGAACCTCAATTCAAGTATGAACAACCTCATTTCTTCACTTAATATAATTCAACATGATTATCATCAAGGTAGTCAAGGAATGAGCACAACAAAGCTATTTCAAATTTCTTGCTCTAAAAAATTCACACTCAGAAACTCAACTATTAGAATTTCTCATTAGGGCAGTTAGGGAAGAAACTCCACCTTGTAGCACTTTTTGCCTGATAAGTCTGAGAATGAATGATACCAAATAAAATCCATCTCTAATACAGTTTCACTGTCCTACAAATTAACAAAATTTACAAAATAAAATTTTAAACAAAATTAAAACTAAACTTCAAACACCTGAGAATTTAACAAAAAGCAAGCTAAGCCTTGAAATTAAAATTTTGCTTAGGTTTGCCTCCTAAACTACTTAGTTTAATGTCTTTAGCTAGACATTTCTTGCCAAAATTTTTCTTTTCAACAAAATTCTCCTCTACTCTTCAAAATGCGGAACTAGCTCTTCATTTATGTTTCCTCCAAGATAATGCTAGTCTCTGTGTTCACTTTAAACTCACTTCAGAATCGTTTTGGTGTCTTGCTCCAAGGGTACTTGCTACTACCGTATAAGGACCACTCCATCTTGACTTCAGTTTTCCTAGAAATAGCTTGAGCTTGGAATTGTATAATAAGACTGGTTCTCTGATGAGTCTAAAAACTCATTAGGTTTTTAATCCATTTTTCTGAGTTTATTATGAGATAAATGTTGATTTGTTTGCAGAAAAGTAGATAATTGATTCAAATTTCATTTTGAGAAAAATGGCAGTTCAAATCTTAGCAAAAATGTCGAAAGAAATCGACTACTGTAAAATTTGAGTCCTGGCGAAAATTTAAGTCGCGACACGAAGCTCAGTTGCCAACCATTCCAAGTCAGGACATCAACAAAGTCAGCTTTGAAGAAGAAATATAAAACTTGAACAAGTGAAGTCGTGACTTGAAGAAGGAGTTTGCGACAAAGAAAAATGTGGGAATTAGAGACAAAGAAATAAAATCAAAGGAAAGAAATTCATATCTGACATCACTTTGATGTCGCGACTTCAAGTTATAAATGATGTCAGGCACACTCACGGTCGCGGCGTGGATCCGATCAATAGAAAGCCACAAGAGAGGTCTTCGTAAATAAAGAGCGTTGCAAGCCAGTTTTTAATGAAAGGTTCCCGGTGGGGTCGCGACATCTTTGTAGGTTGCAACATGAAAATGAGTGCGAAGTCTTGACAAGAAGCGGGATTGCAATATTTAATGTCGGATGCATAGCGATATCGTGACTACTTGCGAGGTTGCGCGACATGAGAAAACTAAGCGAGCGACCAAAAGAATCGTGACATCACCTTGAGGTGTGACTGGAAAAATGGTGGGAAGGAGAATCTGTTGCAGCATTAGGCGAGGTTACAACCGGAAAGAAGAAATGGGAAACAGAGGTCGTGACATCACCATGAAGTCGCGACATCAAGATGTGAAAACATATGAAGGCAAGACCACCAACACAGTGCGACGAGAAATCAAAGCCCTGACATGAAGTCATCATGCGCGAGGACGAGAAAAGTGGTGCGACACAAAATTGATGTACATAACTTAGAAGCTAGGAAAAGAGACAATGATGTCAAAATGGCGAGGTGCGACATCAACATGAAGAATATTGAGCAAATGAAGTCGACCACACATGATAGCCATGACCCGCGTCATTTGTTGCGAAGACAAATTGGTTGCAACTTAAAAGAAAGAGTCTGGCGTCATGGCCGATCAAAGCCGAAGACCATGTCGTGACATCAACGAAGTGCGACATGGGACGGTGGTAGGCTTTTTCTTTAGTTTCCCACGGAACATTTGGGGATTACGCCCCGATTCTTTTTCACGGTATATAAATAGATAGCTTTAGAATAGTAAAAGCGACTTAGTCTTCACACTACCCGACCAAAGGAAAAGAAGAGAGACTCGATTGTATATTTTAGGGTAGAATTTATTTTAGTTTAATTTTTAGGTTTGAATCTGAGGCGTCTGAGCAGTGGTGGATTTTTAGTTATGTTATTTTCTTAAGTATTCTTTGCTTTTGAAAATTTGAAATCTAGACAAATTGCGGAATTCATTTCTTCTGGGTTTATTGCAATTATAGTGGTTGTGTGTGATCGATGCTCCATTTTCTTAATTGGCAATGCGCGTGTCGAGCGTGGCTGGCGGATTTGATTTACATTTAGTTACGGTCTTTCTGCCGCGGAATTCACGGAGAATTAATTGGGTTGGATTTTACTTAATCGATTGTCGTTTTAATGGATAAGTTCCCGATAGTAGTACCTGAGTACGGAGTTGAGGGAATGTATCTTACTACGATATCGGATGCCCTACGCGTGACCTGACGGAGATTCTGAGAGTTGAGAGCATTCTTTTAAGGTATGTTCGGCTACCATTATTGACTGGCGAGCTTGAGTTCATTTTGATAAAATCCCTCATTAAGCTCATAATTGAAGTTGGAGGGGTGTATTTAACAATATAAATAATCGAGAGAGTTCACCTTAATCTCTGAGGTAAGTTCCAGTCAAAGTGTTCAGCTCAAATCTAATCAGGAAGAGGATGAACTATAGATCGAAAGGTTGAGCCGCAAATTGTGAGTAGTAGAAATGTTACGAAAATCCTTAGAAGGTAAAGCAAAGTTACTGCAGTCAACAGGAAATGGGTGTGAAGTATTGAGAAAGAAAAACACCCAGATCTTGCAAGAAAATTTGGAATACAGGTAGCTGGTTAGATCTTGTCTTCGAGAGAAGCAAGGATATCTAATCAGTGAATATGGAGAAATCGATTCAATAATTGGGAAATCTTGGACCAAAAAATCGGATCCATACATAAAAGGAGCAATGGTTGTAGTCTTTAGGTGTTGTTCCATTGTATTTCATTAATGGTTTTCGTTTCTCACAGGAAACTGATTCAATCCATTCTTTTATAGACAATTTATTTTTATTCATTTACTTTTGTTTTAGCTTAATTTGAATCTATTCAATAGTATATGGATTTTTAATTTGTGTAGTTTAGATAAAACCTTCATTATGAGTTTTGAGTCCAAATAGTATGAAATTTTAGTAGTTGGGGTAGTTGATATGTAATTCGCTATCAATCTCTGTGGGAATGATACCTGGACTTACATTCAGATTTTACTACTTGTATGACCTGTGCACTTGCAGTGTCATAGACTTGACCCTATTTTAAATCATGAACAATTAAAAGGAGAAAACTATTTTATGAAGCAAAATTATCCAAAGTAACATGTATGCAAGAGAAGTGTAAGGCTCTTGTAATTATGTTAATTTGAGGGGTTTTAGTCTATATAGAAAAAGGTGAACATTCTCCAGCTTTGAATTCTTTCCTCAGAAATTTTTGATCATGCTGCTTCTTTTTCTTATCTTTGTAGATCCTGGCATTATGATAAGCTTCATTTCTCAATTCTTCCAGTTCATTCATTTAGAGTAATCTCTTTTCTTTGGCAGATTGAAAATCACAATTCAATTTCTTGATGGCCCACATAACTTTATATTCGAGTTCTAAAGGGAGATGACAAGGTTTTCCAAATACAATTCTGTATGAGGACATTCCAATGGGAGTTTTGTAAGCTGTTCTATAAGCTTACGATGCATCATCTAGCTTTAGAAACCAGTCTTTTCTGCTTGAGTTAATTGTTTTCTCAAGAATTTTCTTTATCTCTCTATTGAAAATCTCAACACTTGTTGTAGAAATTGAATGCGCGATCCATGACATGTCTAATTCCATATTTGCTCATGAATTTTTCAAAAACCTTGTTTGCAAAATGATTTCCCTCATTACTAATGATTGTTCTGGGTGCTCCAAATCTGCTCAAAATATTTCTTTGAATAAACTCAACCATTGTGCTTGCATCATTTATGGGACAAGCTATTGCTTCCACCCATTTGGATACATAATCCACAACTAGGAGAATGTAAAGTTTTCCAAATGAGGATGGGAAAGGTCCCATGAAGTCTATTCCCCATACATAAAAAATTTGTACCACCAGGATTCCTTGTATGGGAATCTCATTTTTTTTTGCTTACGTTGCCCATTCTCTGACATTTATCACAATGCTTTACCTATTCAAAACAGTCTTTGAATATAGTAGGCCAATAAATACTTGATTGGAGAATTTTATGGGTTATTCTATCTTCTATAAAGCGTCCTCCATATGGTGATGCATGACATTTATTAAAAATTTCACATTATTTTGTTTCTGGTACACATCCCCTTATAATCATATCTGCTCCTCTTTTGAAAAGTAGTAGGTCATCCTAAATATAAAATCTGCTATAAGTTCTCAATTTCCTTTTATGCTGGTGGCTGGATTCAGGTGACATAATTCCACAAGCTAAGTAATTCACTATATCAACATATGAGGGTATTTGAATTGATAACACAAATAACTGCTCATTAGGAAAGTTCTTTGCTATTTAAATTTCCTTTTCCTCTTCAGTAGTCTTTTCCAGTATAGACAAGTGATTAGCTATCACATTGTCACTACCCTTCTTATCTTTGATTTCTAAATCAAATTCTTAACCAATAATACACATCCTTGGGATCACGTCAGGCACAGATAAGCGGATCAGGAACCGAGTCAGGGCGCGAGACTATATATTGGGACTCTCATTGACCTATTCTTTCTCAGAGCTAAACTTGTACCTGTGGGTATCTGAGCAATTTACTGTAATAACAAAATAGCAATTTACATAGACAAAGAACTACCAGGAGTGGTGTCCATTAAAATCTATACACATATCTTTGAGTCCCGTTTACTTATACATGTACATTTGCTATTGAATATATTTTGTAGCAGCTGATTACAAAATATAATCATACTCCTTCATTGGAGTTTACAACTTATACAAACACTTATACATATACATATCTAATACAACACATCAGAGATCGCGGAAGCAGCGCTGGTGAGCACCTATCTCTGAGATGGACCGTGCGGCTAGTGTGGAATGACTTGTCCTCTAGCCTCCTCTTCAGTACCTACACGGATTGAACACCCGTGCTAAGCTTTACTCTTAGTGGGAACATAAGCATGGACAACCACCAATGGTGACTATCACAAGCTTATGCATATGCATTTCATATATCTATACATATTCATATAACTTTTATTCCTTATCATCTTTACATTCCTATTGCATGTCAATCTTTTCCGTTACATGTTCTATGTCTTTGGCATATCTCCTATCTATGCTTTTATTGTATTCCTATTTCTATCCTTTGCATATTCCATATTCATTCTATAACTTATTGTTCTATGTCTTTGACATATCTCCTATCTATACTTTTACTGTATTCTGTTTCCTCTTTGCATATTCCATATTCATTCTATAACTTATTGTTCTATGTCTTTGGCATATCTCCTATCTATACTTTTACTGTATTCCTGTTTCTATACTTTGCATATTCCTTACTCTTGTATGTATTGTACTTGTTCGTATACTTTTCGTGTACTGTCATATACTTTCTTATACGATCGTGTATCGTCATATACTTTGCATTTGTATTTTCACTTTGAATATAGAAGTGGCATTCACGATAGATTCGAGAGGGAACCTCGTTCTGTTTGTCATTCAGTAGCCATGTGATTCCGTGTACTTGCATATTTTGTCATATACTTTCATCTATATTCTTGTAATTCCCTATATTTTCATCTTGTAATTTTTATATACTATACTTTCCTATGATTTTCTTATACTCTACTTTTATATGCTTTTCATGTTCTATTACATATTCTTTCATATCCTTTTGTACTTTTATATACTTTCTATACTTTTCATGTGTTCATCTTTCATGCTATAGCTTATTGTTTTCATGTTCTATTACATATTCTCTTATACTTTTCATGTCCTCTTATACTGTATTTCTTGTTCTTGTAACGGTATACTATCATCGCATAACAGTGCTATGCTTCTCATATCATATCATATACTTTATACATTCCTTTACATATACTTTTCATTTTCTTTTATGTTATTTGCAAATACCTTAGAAGGCGGATGCGGAAATAGCGATTGTACAGAAGGTACTATCCTTTATGCAGACGGTGATCTCACATACGTATGTACGTGGTACTATCCTTGTATGAACGGTGATCTCTATATATTGAGCGGGGCGTATTATGTGATCAAGCGGGATCTATGTCATTGACTTAGCGGGCCTCGATATCTATAAACTCTATGCTGCAACAACTGTATCTTCCACATAAGCGTCTTTTATCATCATCTACCGGTCGGTTGAAATCGAGTTTATTACATTTAATGCATATCTCATAGCGTGAATAACTATTGTTATCATGATTCTTATGCAATATCTATCATTACTTTAATACGTATTCGTTCTCATATCGTAGTTTCATATTCTGATTCTCATATTTCTCTATAATACATATATTCCTATATTTTTATCATGCATACATTTACTCATTCATATATTCATATATGCCTATCGAGCTTCATATTACGGTTCTCATATTTCTCTATAATACATATATTCCTATATTTTTCTCATGCATACATTTACTTGTTCATATATATATACCTATCATTCGTGTACAGGTACTCATTCTTGTGCTTTCTCATCTTTTACTTATCTCTATCGTTCTTAGCATTTATGCATTTCTATCATGTGTTCCTACCATGTTCCATCTATTCATTTAGGTATGTCTTTCATATATTCATATTATATAATCTTATATTCATATCATGCCATCTACTTGTAACATCACCATATCTTGTTAACACTATCTTAAATGTATTTTAGTCGGACTATCATATCTATGACATATACCTACCATTTTTCTCTTATGCCGGTTTACTTGTACTTATCGACATCATCTCAGTAGGAGTCAGGCATAGACTTCTTCTTTGATACCCTTGGGTACTTTAGGATTACTAGGAACAGTGCAGCCAATACCCTATTTTCAGGGGTCTTAACTCCATATTTGACATTGGTTCTTTGTACTCCTTTGAAGCTAAGGTGCTAAGGGTTCTTCTCCAACTGGAATCACCCAAATTGGAGCACCGAAACTCAAGATATGTCTAACAACCGAGGCCCACTCTATGTTGAAAACGAACCGAGAAATCGGCCAGACATAGCTCCACTTTGAGTGACTTTACGGGGCCAAAATGGGGTCGAATTTGCGGGTCTACCTATTTGAGGAGATTTATTCTCCTTCCAGAGTCTAGTTTACCTAGCCACACTCGAATCCTCAATCCGGGATGAAATTACTAAGTTATGGCAAAACACTCACGTTGGTCCAAACGAACATTAGATGGAGCTTTTGATCTGGGGTACCGGTCGACGAACACATATGGTACCGGTACCACCACTGCTTGTTTGGCCTTGTTGCCTGGGCGGAGAGGGAGGAGGGGAGGGGAGGAGATTCTCGGGAATGCAGAAATTGTGTTTTTCAGCACCCTTTTCCACTTTCCACCAAACCGCTTGATACTCAATACACACATCAAAACCACTCCGTATGCATCTTTTACCTTTCTATTATACTTTCAAATCATCTTTTCGATACTTATCTTACCTTAAAGCTATCATGAATTACTCCCAAAACAACTCTAATATGGGTCACTTAACCCATACATAAACCAAAGTAAAGATTAGTAAGGGTTTATTCTAAGCCCAAAACTCCATTACTAAATTAAACCATGAATCCAACCTTCGAATGGAGGATTCCATATTCTTCTTTGTACCATTTGGGGTTTTACCAACCACACTTTCAAAAATCAGGGTTGGATGAAATCCTAACAAAACCTAGAAAGATCAATGCCAAACAAAAATCCCTTATAACACAAGAGTTATTTATACAACGAAAACATATCTATAAAGAAATCCGTATCCATACTCAATGTTAGATTCCATACCTGAAATATCTTATCTTTCTTCTTCTCTTCTCTTCTTCTTCTCTTCCTCTTCCTCTTCTTCTTCTTCTCTCATTCTCTTCTCTTCTCTACGTTTTTGGTCTCTAAAAAATGAGAGACCAATTGATCTTATCCAATTTTTGGTTTAATTTTTCTTTTAATTTTTCAGTTTGGTCCTGAGGCCGTATTTGGCTTGAGTCAAATAAACCCATTTTGGTTTTTAAGTCTCTCTAATGCCTTTAATCCCTGCTCCTTCTATTTGCATTCATTTTCAAGCATTTTATACATTAACCCTAGTCTTTCCATTATGACCACTGGGTCCTCAAGTGGTAAATTACATATTTACCACTGCTCTCGTATTAATTTTTCGGGTCTATCGGTTTTATTTCGAAAAAGTAGCTTAATATACCTTAAACAAGTTTGAAAATTGCTAGAGATGCTATTTCGAGGTCTACAATACTTATCACGACCAGATTGGTTTGACATCCTTCTTTGTCATCAGATATTTAATAGCAACATGATCGTGTGTATTATAAAGTGGGATCTCGCGCCAATATGTAAGGCCTAAATTTTTCACAAGCAAACACCATTGTCAACATCTCATTTTCTGTGGTAGAGTAATTCTCTTGTGTTTCATTGAAGGTTTTTCTGGCATAGTATATGGCCTTGAATATCTTCTCAATTCTTTGTCCCAATACTACTCCCATTGCATAGTCACTAGCATCACACATTATTTCAAGCTCTTGTTCGGTCGGGTGTTACCATGCAGCAACAATCGGATTTAATTTCTTCAAATCTCTGACTTTGCATAATTCATCAAAATCAAACTTCGCATTTTTTTCTAGTAATCTGCATAATGGTCTAGAGATTTTTGAGAAGTCCCTTATAAATCTTTTGTAAAATCCTGCATGTTGTAGGAAACTTCTTATCCCTTTAACTATTGTTGGTGACAGGAGAGTCTTTATAATAGCAATTTTTGCTTGGTCTACTTCTAACCTAGCTGAATCTTGTGCCCCAAAACAATGCTCTCTGCTACCATTAAATGGCATTTTTCCAAATTCAAAGCTAGATTTTTGTCTTGGCACCTTTGAAGTACAGTTTCTAAATTTTCTAAACATTTCTCAAAACTGGATCCATATACTAAGAAGTCATCCATGAAGATTTTCATAGCCTCTTCCACCAAGTCTGAAAACATAGACATCATACACCTTTGAAAAGTGGCAGGAGCATTACATAATCCAAAAGGCATCATTTTAAAAGCAAATGTGCCATAAGGACATGTGAATGTAGTCTTCTCCTGATCCTCAAGACTCTGAGCGAAATACAGTTTATATCGAGAATATCCATCGAAACGATAATGTGGTGTCTTGCTAGCTTTGTCCATTAGTCGATGAAAGGTGAGGATAATGATCCTTTCTTTCAACGCTGATAGGTTTTACGCCAGTCTATACACCCTCCATCTTGTCGCCAGTTCTTATAGGAATCAATTCATTCTACTTCTCATTTCGATTAGATAAATCCACCTTTCTTGGAACCACGTGGTGGGCTCGCGAGGGCTGCACGAGATTGCATATAAAGGCGCATTCAACCATTTCAATGCCCTTCTTTCGACAACTTCTTTCATTACTGGATTTAGCCTTCTTTGATGTTCAATGGAAGTCTTTTCATTATCTTCTAAAAGGATCTTGTGCATGTAAATAGAGAAGAATGATTCCTTTGATACCGCATAGACCGGCAGATTGCTTTGCTTGTATTTTATGAAAATCTCCAACAGTTTTTGTTCTTCAAGCTCAATCAATGTAGCTGAAATGACAACAGGTTTTTCTTTTTCTGGTTCTAAGAAAACGCCACTTCAAATGGCTAAGGTTAACCCTAATGAACTTGTTTCACTAAGCCGTCTCTTCATTCTTTGTTTTGATTTTTACATGCTTGTTTCATAATATTAGATGCGCACTCTTTTGATTCAAAAATTAGATTTCGAAATTCAACATCGAGAACATCAAATGCTGGAAATTCATCTATTTCATTCGAACTTTGAATCTTATAATCATTAGTTGAATTGATGGGAACTTTTACTCTACAAATCACCACCGATCAATATCAATTTTGGTTTGTTTCAAGCTGTGATTGAGAATTGAAGTACCTTGTCTCATCTCCAACCCTTAGAGTAAGCTCTCTCATTTCATCATCTATCAAAGTACACTCATGTAACAGGAAAGGTCTTCCTGGTAGCGATTGAGAGCTTGTTTGTCTTCTTTATATCAAATGCCACAAGTCACTAGAAATATCAACTTTCCCACTTTGATAAGCACATCCTTAAGAATGCCCTTAGGTTGAGATAAGGTTATGTCTTCCATCTGCAAGGTCATGGCTGTGGGAGTAAGCTTCCCCAAACTTAGTCTTTTGACTACAGATAAGGGCATCAAATTGATGCTCACCGCAGGTCTTTACCCGTTTAGAATTCCTGTTGGGACCATTGAAGGCGCTTGGATCTGTTTCCTGGGTGAGAACTACTGGATAGCACTGCTTGCAGTTCTTTGTCGAGCTCACTACTCCTTCTTTAGCAATTTTTTCTTTTCTACTTAATATATCCCAACTGCATAAATTTATATTGAGGCATTTGAGGTGAATTTTCTGAAAAGGAGGATATTAACCTCTATATTCTTGGAGACATGTTCAAAGATCTGAGGTACTCTTCCTAACTTAGGCTTACAGCGACCTCAGGGGAATGGGACTTGAGGCTTGTAGAAAACTGGGAACTGCTAACTTAACTCTTAGATCTTCCTCTTCACAACTTGGTGCTGTTGCGTTTTTGTTGTTCTCTTCTTTACGCAACCTACGAGCTAGCCGCTCAATTCTCCTCCATTTGCTTCTTTCCCTCTTCTCTTTAGGTCTTGCTTCTTCTCTTTTTCTTTGCACTTTCTATCTATCTTCCCACTTCCTTAGCAGTCTTACCGCAATCCTTTGGATTCTTCCTTGTATCATTTGGGGAAGGCATCCTTGGATTGATTTTGCTACTAGGGCCCACTTTATGTCTCAGTTTTCGGAGAGGCATATATTATTTGGCTTTGAAAGCTTTATGAAGATTGTGTTTACTGAATAATCTTAGCTTAACAGAAACTTTTTAACTCATGTATTGTAGCGACCCCTAAGCTGATCAGGCAGAAAGGCGAGTCGAACAACGAAACCCGGGGAAGCGGGTTTATTTCTTTTAGTTATCGTTTATTAAATTTTTATTTTCAAAAGTGTCACGACCGAATCGGCTCGTGAATAGCCCGGATCTGAACCCGGCTTAGGTTTACTCAGATGTTTCATTTATCTTATCAAACATTTTTATTAATTCATTTCGTTTAGTTGCGGAAGCGGTTTGAGTTTGGGGCAAGCCCATAATCATTTCACAAATATAAAGCAATTCGGTAGACCCGTAAACGACTATGAATACATTTACAAAAGAAAATCATTTATGCTCTTTTTTAAGATGATACACAAAAATCAAGTTCGGGGTTTAACCCTTTTGTTTCAAAACACTACGTTCAAAGATGATATAAAAATTTGGAGTATGCCTCACGCCGTGCTCTCTCAGAGCTTTCTGTATTCGCGCGATCTTGGGCTTCTTCTTCTTTGCTTCCGTCTGTAGCATAGTTTAAAAACTACCGCGCTAAGCATTTTCATGCCTAGTGGTTCTACCAGATTCTTATTCCATATTCAATTTAACTGTGACATTTATCATTAAACCTTCTTACAACATATCAACATATATGCTTTCAATGTACAAATCATGTCACATACTCATTCATGAACTTGATTCATGTTCCTGTTCATGGATTGGTAAACTACAAAAATACTTGAGTATAAGGATAGAGTCGAAGAACAAAGCAGTGTCGATTCCGTTTCTTTCTCGATGTCAAATCCTAGGCCGGGTTGTTATAGTCTTCTTGCTTTAGTCAAATCTGATTTATTCACTCTTAGTGATTGTGCAAATAATCGTGCTAACGAATATCGTTGAAGCGAACACTAAGAAGCTGCCGGCGGTGGGGATCTGGTACGTTTTTTTACTTAGAACTCATTCTTCCTTCCTATGAGGTCTATTTTGCTTAAGGGTGGAATCTGTTCAATCGGATTATTAACTAAAAAAGTTATGTTTTTCATTACTGACTAATCAATTAACGATTACACTGGGACGAGTTTATTAACCACTGGCTTTTTCCAGGGTTCTATCTTCATTTTGACACTATCTCTTTGTGTACTCATTTGAAAGCTAAGGTGCTGGGGTTCTATTCAATTGGAATCACCCAATTGAACATGAGAAACTCAAGTGCAGAAACAACCCGGACTACTCTATGTTTCAAAGCTGGAGACAGAGTTTGGCTTGCATGATATGTTTAGTGGTGCAGAGCCTCTGGCATATCAGAATTTGGCGATGCCTATTCTTTAGAGAACATTGCTCATGGAAATCTACTGCAGCAGCCACTTGAATCCACTCAAATCGGATGAAATGAGCAGTTCATGGCCAAAATAAAAACTGGTCGGCGAGTGACGTGATTGTACCGGCCACTAAAATACCAGAGCCCACTTTGACTAATGACCGAAACAGTGTACCAGTGCACTTTCAAGGTGTACCCCAACCAATGAAGTCACCGAAATGCCTTAAAATGTGTGTTTCTCACATTTTTATGCTGATCCCAAATCAGTCTACACTTCAAGGAAGCACACATCAAAACCATTTCCAAATTCACCTTGGAATCTCTTTTTCTACTCAATTCCTCTTTCAATTACATATATTTCTTCAAATTCTTTTCAAATTCCTTCAAAGATCATTTAACATGGGTTATGGCCCATCCTCAAACCAACCATGATGATTGGTTGAGGTTTGTTCCTAAGCACTAACTCAGAGGCTCGATTAACCATGGATCCATCCCACAAAGAGAGAGTTCTATGATTATCTTTAATACCATATGGGGTTTACCACAACACCTCAACAAGTTAAGGGTTTTGTGATCTCTTCCACGAAAGCCTAGACAAAGCAGGACCTTCTCCAAAACAGCTTTGAGGAAATCAAAAACACTTGATCTAAGATGAATACATACCTTGGTTTTTATCTTCTCTCTTCTCCTTCTTCTTCCTCTTCTTCCTCTTGTTCTCTCCACTTTTCTCCTCTCACCACCGGTTTTTGCTGGGGCAAAGTGGAGACCAAAATGGTGGCTTTTGTTTCCATTTTTATGGCGCCTTTTCTATAAATTGCAGCTAGCCCTCATATATTTAATTTTTAATTGACTTGTTTTATTTCTACTATGGCCTCTACTCCTTTTTGATTTTTATACCCCCTTATAAATCTGATTTTATCCTTGTTCTAATTGCCAAAATTTCCGGGTTAACTAAATTTATCATTTCATAACTTGTCAATTTATCAATTCTCCCGGTTGGCCAATTCATGCCCGAATATATAAAAAATTTATATAAAAAAATTCTAGGAATATTTTTGAGCGTGCGATGTATATTAATGGCCTTTTGTTTTCTCCCATAAACATCATCGATCTTCAAAAGATTGGGACCTTCTACAGCGAATACTCAACCTCTTACATTTGTTACGTTGTTGTTGTCCTTGGAAACCATGTTTGACCATGTTCTTTGGCGATAATTACAGCAGGTCTCTGATGCATTCTTGCTATCTTTGCGAAGGTCATATGAGAAATTCTCATGGTTTCTGGTGATGATAGTGTATAAGAGCAAGTTTGGGTTTGAAACTGAAGTTGTAGCTTCTATTGGCATTGGCTTGTGCCTCCTCGACTTGATAAGGACCTCGCTGGCTTTAGTCCTTCTTAAACGCTGCCCTACCAGTATTTCTTTCAATTGTTCTCACTTCATGTGCTAAGTGCATTTTTCTTTCTTGGTTCCCCATCTTGTTCATCAATGCATCTAGTTTTGCTTCTATAGGTCTATTGCTGTTCAGCCATCACCAGCTTCCTTTCATTATCTTCTTTACTCACGAAGTTTTTCCACGAGGATGAACTCCCCATAAGTTGCATTTGGCCCAAAGATCTTCAATGGGATTGTCTTGCCTCCTGCTCTTTTCGAATGCTCCTGACATCTTTGCATCAATTATGCCCTTGGAAGTGTAGTTCCTAGAATGATAAAAGATGTCCATATGTATAGTTAGATCAACGCCATGCATTGGGCATATTTTCAGCAATCTCTTGAATCTTTCCCATGCAGTGTAGAGACTTTCATCATCTCCTTATTTAAACATTATGATTTCCTCTCTCCTTTCTGAAGTGAGGGCAGGAGGGAAGAATCTGTTCATGTAAGCCTCCATGACTCTTCCGTTATTCGCGGTCATATGGTAGTGATTCGAACCACGTGGTTGCCACACCTCGATGAAGGGAATAGTTGGAAGCGGTCACCTCAGTCTCACCCCATTCAACTTCTTTGTGTTTCATTGCAGAATCTTCCCATATGCTCGTGGGATCTTCACTTGGATGCGGTGTATTGATCTTCTTTGCGTCATTGTGATGGCGGCAAAGCTCAAAATTGGCCTCATAGCGGTTGTCTCAAAGCGAGTATTCATCTTGAATGGTTGGCCCTCCAGAAATCCCTCCGTAGTCGTTTTCGAGGATATTTCTGCTCTTGCTTCTTAATGACAGGTTGCATCTTTTTTCTCTGCTTTGCCATAGTTTTTGATTCAACACTTTTAACTTTTCTCAGATTTCTCAATGTTCTTTCTAGTTATCAAAAGCGATTACCTTATTTTTCTTATGTGTAAATCTTTGTGAAATAGAAACACCGGTCAAAATGAAATATGTGGAAAATAACTATATTTAATTTAAACTCATAAAAGATTTTGTTAGCGGCGACTAAACTCTTTACTTGGTTAAACTATTTTGTAATTTTGAATTTTTGTTTTATAGAACAAGAAAATGTCCAAATTAACTGCAATTCTATCTTTGGTTGAGTATTAGTGTTTGATTCTCTTGTCTATCGGCAGCGGTGCCCAAAAACATTTGATTGACCAAACTATACCAACAAAATCTTCAAGCTTCAGGTTACCGAGAGGCTAATGTCTTGTCCACAACACTTGGCCTTCAAAAACTTGTTGATTAGATTTTTAACATGAACCAATACTTTGGATCTTAACATTGTTGTTTGTGATTTTACGGCATTCTTTATCAAGAAGCTAAATCCGTTCCTTAACAACGCGAAAACTTGTTGAGACTGACATAACAATATGTGTTTGCTTTAATATGAAAAAAGTTTCATTGAAAATATGTGTTTTTGATCTAAGTTCTTTGCAAGTGTGGTCATTACAAGTAATAAAAATTAGTTTAAGTCGGATATCGTTCCCACGTGGATTGATGAAAAATCTAAAGGTCAATTACCCCATCTACTCAAGATCCTTACTATTTGAACTCTAAAGTTAAAATTGATTTGGTTTTAAACTAAAGGAATTGTAAAAACTAATTAAAATTCTATAACTATATATGAAGAATTCAAAATAATTAGATTGGAAAGTTCATTGGGTGGTAACGTTGGGGAAATAGTTCAATGTACAATTACTCGATTTTACGCATCATTTATAACATGGTTCGACCATCGTTGAAATCTAAACTTGTCAAAGATGCAAGGTAGTATAGTTTGGATTTCTCCACACACTATACATTTCACTAATTCGATTTTCATGTTCCTTTAAGACACATGAGTCTAATCAGTTACTTGTAGAATATAATCATTTTTCTAAGATCTGATTATTTTTCCTTCTTAGTACTTTAGACACGAATCGTAGGACTGAAGAATTCTTGCCCCTATAGACAGAGTAATGCAAGTCTTCCTCAATTTACCAATTTAATTGGTATCTCATTCATCTAATCTAATAAAATTCTCTATCTCCTTGATTAGATCTCTGCTAACACAGGATCAAGATCCTTTCATCAGAAGAAGAGAAACATCTGATCAACTAAATTGATGTATCATCCAACTAATCCTCACACCATGATTAAATAAGTGGTTTATCGAAGTAGTTCTTCAGGATTCATTAGTTCCATAATATTAATCTATACTAAGTAACTATTCAATACTCTTAGGATTCTCTATCTTTGTGTCACTCAGAGGGCCTCCTAGAAATCAGAGCAAGATACAATCATTTTTTGGGTACACGCTACTAATATTTTGAACAAGTAATTTCAAGAACAACATCAATCAAATAAATTCAAGATTTCGAACTATGTGATTCTTTAAGTTATGCGAGAAAATAATAATTAACATCGATTCATTCCCGGAGAATAAGTCTGCTGAAACTAGATTTGCAACTAATGATGACTAAATGATCATGAAAATTCACTGAAATTACAAGTAGCTGAAATATAAATGAACTCAGGTACTTTACTCAATTTCAGTTCAATCGGACAATAATGAAAACTAAGATTTTTACGATAAACCCATCTGAACACTTACTTTGAGATCATTGTTCAATCAAAAAAATAGCTAGATTAAATTAAGCGAATGAAAATGAAAAATAAAAAATAAAAGCAAAAATATATACAAGGAGATTCTTGCTACCCAGAAGTTCCTAGTTTGGCGGAAACCGCGCGCAATGCCCTAGATGCTTCTATTTATAGATTTTCAAATGATGGGCTACACTTCAAGGCTGAAATTGTGGATCCCCAAAAATTCTGGCCTAGTAAGGTTATTACACTGTTGTGACATAGAAAATAATGCGACATGGTTGTTATCTTTGTTCCTGACTTTATCATGGTTTGTAGTTTTTCTGTCCCAGCAACATGGCTTCGTGCTTTCTTGTAGATTTTGTGAAGTGACATAATTGAAAATGTCGCGACAAAATTTCTGATATGACAAAGCTTCTTACCTTCGACTTGGTTTTATGTCACGATATAAATTTTAAATGTAGCAACCACAAAATTTTTTCTTGACACGTGTGCATGACATTTTTTGTTATCTTTTTTTCATCTTATGTCGTGACATAGTTTTACATTGTAGTGAAAATAATACGGCTCTTCAGCTTTGTTGCAACATACACTTCATTGTGCTCCTTCTCCCAGCTTATTACGGCGACAATATTTTATTTTGTCTGACGAGTTTCTATAGTTGCATGTTGTTGTTGTTCTGACATATATTTTTCTATATCCACGATGCCTGCTTGTTGTCTTATGCTGATGATCTGAACTATATCCACGGCAACCTTGAAAAGTATTGCGACATATTTCTTTCTTTTGATCTTTGTCACTAGTTGAAGCTACATTCTGACGATTGAAATCGCTGTTGCGACAAACTTGTCTTGACTTGTCTCATTGTTCTTCAGGTTTTTCGCGTGGTGTTTTTCAACACGTGCGACGATCTTTCTCGACGCATGTTCTGACATCGAAATTTGGTTGTGAACAAAACTCTCTTATATTTGCTTAATCATTGTCGCGATAGAGCAGATAATATTGCGACATTCTTCTTCAACAACTTTTCAATCATTGTCGCGAAAAAGTTATGTCCTCTAATTACCGTTATGTCACAACATTCATTTCTTTGTTTCAACATTTATCATTTAATCTTTCTCATTTTGTGTCGAGACAATGTGAAATGTCACGACATAGTTCACTTATGAGTTAAACAACTGCTGTTCGCGAACATAGCATTTCTTGTTGCGACATAGCCTTCCGCCGGGTTCTATTAAGGTTATGTCGCGACAAATTCCTCCTTTAGCCAATTTTATTCCCGTTTTCTATTGATTTGCTTCTTCTCGCATTCGTTCCAGTAAAACACAAAGGTTGCGGTGAATATTTCATAATTCAAGATTCAAATGAATCATAAACTTCTAAAACATGCCAAATGAATTAAAATATATAAGTTTAGGATCAATGTGAGCCATCCTCAGCATGAGACCTTGAAAGAAGAATTTGCAATTTATTTTTCAAAGGTCATAAATGATGCAGTCCTTGTGGTAGTGACCTGGTCAATTCCTTCATGCCTCGAGGAATTGACATTAGACAAGTCCATAATCATGCCATATAGTTAGTGAACTATCTTTATATATGATTCATGTGATGAATGTTATAGATGTATCTTACTATAAAATGATGAGACTGATTTAAGAAATTCCTTGGATAAATCAAATTAAAGCTAACATCTTCCATTAATAGGGCAAGAACCAGAGTTCTATCAGAATACGGTTGTTGGGCAAATCCATGTCTGCTTTGCTCGAATATGTTCGAACCATGGAAATACGATTTCATAATTAACGGTTTGGCTTTAACTAGAAGCATTAACTTGTTTGGGCAAACCCAAGGTTAATGTGGATGGAGATGAAGTTGGTTGAGTATACATATGATGTATAAACATCAAAGAGTTGATAACTCAATGATAGTGCACACATCAAACAGTTGATAACACTAGATTCAATTGTTACATGTCAATGCAATTTGTATTAATGATACCTACCTTTTGATCCAATGTGGGTTGTCAGAAATCTTAAAGTCATTGAGTGAGGATATTGATATCGAACAAGTACTTGATTTTACTTTCTATATTCAATATTTTCTATGAGAAAATTTTCATAACATTCAATTTTTCTTTCCTTAGAACTAAACATATCGTGAAGTATGGTGAAGAATAATATTAAATCATTTGACTTGTGTAACTGGTGTTAATCTCTTGAGATTCTACTTTCCAGGTTGACATTGACTTTGAGAAGGAGCCAATTGGTACAGGAAAGGATGGTAAAGATGTATGGGCTACCAGTGAAGAAATTGCAGAGGTACTTATCATAAATTTTATGAGCCATCTTTTAAATTTGAGATCGTCTAACAAGTAGACCCTAATTTACTTTGGATTTTATAAATTTGTTGGTTGTTCTAGCAAGTGTGTTGCCTGATATGGTCAAGAGTACTTATGAGGCTCTATCACAATGGGAAATCCCATGAGTAATCAGTTATCAGTTAACACTTCCTCTGACTGGTGTGTATTTCCATTTTCTTTTTTCTTTTTTTGTTTTTTTGGGGACAAATCAAATTTGCTGCTATTTTTGCAATAGAGTTTGAATTGTATTATTTAATCTAAATATCTGAGTAGGAACTTAAATAATTTATTCATGAAGTTAAAAGTTATCAAGAAAAAACAAAGAGATCTTTTTCCTTGGATAGCACTATTCCACTTGAATCTGTTTTCCTTCAAGCATTAGGTTATAGGAGTCATTATTAAACTAAACCCACGAATAAATCTCCTATAGATGTAAACTAGCCCATGAAAACTCACAAAACTTCTCGTATCATGAATTGAGCTAGGAATTGGTCCATTAATAATCGCTTATATCTTATATCTTTTTCCATCTAAATTCCATTTTTAGAAACCACATGACCAAGAAATATAATTCTATATGTTCAAAAGTGGCATTTATGTAAGTTGGCAAATAATCATGCTCCCTTAAACAAGAGAAAAATTGCCTCAAATGCTCTAAGTGCTCTTCCAAACTCTTGCTATTATTGATCGCCTCAATGCTACATTTGCAATCCGAGACTCAGGCAGCTTGAACTATTTTCTAGGCGTGGAAGTGCAACATCATGCTTTCTTCTATTCACTTAAATCAGCACAAATATATCTCTGATGCATCAGGAACAACCATGTTGAAATAGAGCCAGCCCACTCCTGGCGAGGCCACTCTCTCCTCCACTAATTATGGGGGCCTTCCGCCTGATGATACCCTTTAACGAAGTGCGGTTGGTGTACTCCAGTATGCAACTCTTACTTGACCGGATATTATTATAACCTTTGCTTTTAACAAGGCATATTGATTCATGGCCAATCCTACAACTACTCATTGTGGGAGCAATGAAGAGAATTCTTCGCTATTTGAAGGGAACAATGAACTATGGTATTCTCCTATAGTCCTCTTGTAACACCCAGGAATTTGTATAGGTAAAAGTTATGGAAAATAATAATGACAGAATTAGATGGGTGATAAGTTACTTAAAATAATAATGATGGGAATTTGTATGATAAGCGCGAAAAATACACCTATTAGCGAATTTTATAGTATACGTTATGAAAAATAATAATGATAATTCAATTAGACGCTATGAAAATAATAAATTTATAATTCAATTAGTAATTAATTAATTAATTAATTTAATTAAATAGTAAAAGGCAATTTTCCTAATAGATACCCAAGGTATAAATTGGAGTAAGAAAAGAAAATTCTTCTATTTTTTGAATTTCTCTGGCTGAATTTGAGACATACGACTTTTTGGATCTAGTGGTCAAAGAACAAATTCTCTAGGTAAGATCTTCCTTATTTTATTTTTCTAAATTTCTTTGATGTAGATTTTTAATTCCTTTTCTTTCCGCCTTGTATTTAACTCGAAAAAAGCTCATTTAGATTTCACTCTGACTTTAAAAGAAAAGAAAGAATTGGTGGTGCTACATATTGAATTACTTTGGAGCATGGCATCGAAAAAGAAAGAAAAAAAAAGAAACATAATGTGAATCACGTAGATGAACAATAAGATAAGCATAAGTATGCTGAAAAGTCAAAACGATATATCTGCATTGATTTTGATTAGTATATGAAAGACAAAAGGGGAATATGGTAAAACCAAAAAGTTCTGTTATGAAATAAGTCTTGAAACTTAGGTATAAGAAATCTAGGAAATTCGATTCAATGACGGATGCTTGAAAAAAAGGAATAATGTTAGATATCCAAGATTTATTTTAGAAAAAGAAAACAAATATTTGAGTATAATTAAAGAAGATACAATAAAACAAATAAGATAAATTCCTTGAAAGGCTAATTTTTTTATAAATATATATATTTGATAAATATTTAAAGATATATGTATTTTGGCAAGTAAATATTTTATCAAGAATATCTAATTAGGAAGTTTTAAGAATAAATAAGAATGAATATAGTTTCTTTTCTTATTATTTTAGGAGAAATATTTCATTTGAGGAAATTCTTGATTAGCTCTTTTTCAAAGCTTTTTGAGTACTCCTTTTGAGTGTGTAAGTGATATTAATGCATTTTTAAAAGAAAATTGCTTGTTTTTACTTTATTTGAGGATGAAAATTGTTTTAATTGAATTATATATAATCTTGGTTTGTGAAAAGTTTTGTTTTTTATTTATTTGATTATCCATGATCAAAAGTAGTTTTGTAATGATTGTATTTCTTTTGAAATTTGCTTGCTTTACGAAAGAAATGTGGAGATATGATGTTTGTACTTGAACTTTTGAATAAAATATTTGACTCTTAGTTAGTTTTATTCGGTTTAACTAGAATAATAGTTGACACTATTCGCCCTTGTCAATGTGATATAATAGTCGACCTTTTTACATTTTCTACAATGTAATTGATTTTGAACCCAGCCTCTAGTGGCTCATAGTTAGAAAGTTACTAAGATTAAGTAGCATTTGGTTTCCACCTTAAATGAATTTCCACCTATGGCACCCATTCAAAAGCTCTCCTCCATCATGACCTGGCACCATTTGATATTTGATGACCAGAAAAAAATATATTTGAAATGTATTTGATTTTGGATTTGATATGAAAATGTTTGATATGAAATTGTTTGGATAACATTTGATATGAAACCGATTTGAAATGGATGTGAGAATGTTTTGAAGTATATTTTGTTAATGTTCCAACTTATTTTTGAATCAAAAGTTTTGATGAAAAACATCTCCTATTTATTATATGATTGAAAACTTTTTGATCCATGAAAATGTATTAGTATTTCTTATTGGTTTTTAAGCTCACCCCATTCGCGATATATTTTCTCTTACAGTACTTAGTTTCCGTAAAGGAGTAGTGATGGCTAGGTCAGATTCACATCGTTAGATTTGATTGTGGTCCTTATGTTGGACTTCATGTTGAACTAATAAGTTCATGCTTATGTGAAATGTCGGGTTTTGAGTTAATCGAGAAAGTCACTGGATGATAACATTCGCTTTTATATTAATACAAAGTTGGAATTGGGAGATCCCAAATATTGTTATATTCGAACAACTTTTATATGACATGCATAATTGAGAGATTTGGATATTTAGAAGTAATTTTTGCCTGCAGATGAAATTTCACCTGAGAATTTATGAATTTAGAAAGTTGGGCGCATTTACTTTGAACATGTGTTGGTAATTGAACAAAAAACTAGTTACAAGGAAGGTTAGTGTCACACATTTCCAGTCTCAAGTCAAGGCTTGAGGGGCGTGAATTGATGTCATGCCCCTAGGGTGGGTTTCAAGGATACTCTACTTAGCTCTTCAAGGATACATGAATGTAGATCGTTTAAATAGATCGTCACTAGTGACTCGAGCTTAGAAAAATATCGTGAGGGGTGTACAAATAATTTTAGGGGGTATGGTAAAGTAGGATTGGTATATTTAAAACTAAAAGTCAAAGGTTCAAACCCCAGAAACAATTTTTCCCCAATAACAGGAGTGCATTTGCCTCCCTAATTTATTTAGCCTCCGTCTCTGATCACACAAAGACATCAGGTTACTCGTGTCTATATTGGTCCGAACCGCTGAAGTAATCGTGATCGTGCACGTCCCAAGCAATGTCAGTCAAATATGAATTTAGGCAATTGCTGCACTCTCTTCACGATTGAACTCCGTCTCGGATTCAAGAACTCCGTGAGCCTCTGGGTGGTCTCTCAATCCATTCCCCCGAGCTCAGTGTGACAATAAATGTGCAATTTGTCGAAGCAAACACAGCCTTCTTCATGCACGCTCCAAGCATATTGACATACATCTACACTTCATCAGGGATGAAGTGTTGCAAGGTGATTTACAAATCCAGTATCTTCCTATCTTTCAACATGTTACAGATATCTTCACTTAGCCTATCTCAAGTGCCCAGTTTCTTCTCTTCGCACTTAGCTTTTTGTGGTTCCCAAACCTGTACACTTGCGGGGGATGATTAGAAGACAAAGCTTCAGCTCCAAGAAGACACCACAAGCCATTTAGTTTCAGCCTCTTAACTATAAATTGTTAAGCAGTTTCCCTTAACTCATATATAGTTAGTTGAGCGATTCTGTTTCCAATCTCCTCAAATATGTACATTAGTCTCAGAATAATGAAATAGAGATGATCTTTTTCTTAGTTAAAACTTCAGGTTCAGCATATTTTTCACTGGGCAACATTGCTAAGAATTCATTATTAGAGCGACGATTGTTGGAATATTATGCTAAATTATTTTATAAACTAAAAGGTTTATTGATTCCAAAACAATTGATAAATAATCAAAGGACCTTAATAACACATTACAAAATAATAACTTTATTGAAACAATGAAACATAGTCATTCATACTGGTAAAAGTCATACATGACATGTATCCGTACTATTTGGATCGCTTATTTGTCTCTCAAATCTACAAGAAATCAAAGAAAATATAGGGTTGAAGATAGTTATTTCCTTCTCCCTAAAGGTTCTACTAAAAACCCCGTTTAATTCTATGGCTCATTTTACTCATATAGTACATGTGAGCAGTGAGGCTGAATAATTGGGTTTGGATCCAATGGGCTTACCAAAGCAAGGGAGAAGATACCATGGACCCATAGCTAATTAATATTAAACCATCTCATAAATGGCCCATAATTAACATGTACAAAATTACAATTAAAATTGTAATATGATTATGCTTAGTCCATAGATTAATAAAATATTAATCTAAAATTCTCCCATATTAATAGATTTACATAGCCATAACCAATCATATATAATTAACACACCGAGAGGATGCATAAATCATACATAATCAGGTGCTACTAATCAAAATCATAACTCAAATGCTTCAACAAGAGATTTACATAGTCATAACCAATCATATACAATTAATACACCAAGAGGATACTAATCTAGAAGCATTTTAATGACAAGAGTATTGATTCAATAATAAGAGAAAACACTGTTTGGGTTATTCATCTGGTCAAATGACAAAATCATAAGAGTCGACAAAACACTCAAAATGTATGTAATAAATGAAAAACATAAGTTTTGACAAATACGCCGAAAAAGGAAAACTCCTAATTAAAACAAAGATTCTAGGCTCCTAACAATCCCATGAGGATGACGTGTTCTTGAAACAAACAAGTAATCGTATCGTGCACGTCTCCAAGCAATGTCAAATATGAATTTAGGGCAATTGCTTAATTCTCTCATTGAACTGGCCTGGATTCAAGAACTCCTTCGTGAGCTCGGTGTCTCTCAATCCATTCCCTTAAGTTTGGTGTGACAATAAAATGTGCAGTTGCTCTAGCTGCAAACACAGTCTTTCATGCACGCTCCAAGCATATTGACATACATCTACACTTCATCAGGGATGAAGTGTTGCAAGGTGATTTACAAATCCAGTATCTTCCTATCTTTCAACATGTTGCGTATGTCTTAGCCTATCTCTGGGTCTAGCTTTCTTCTCTTCGCACTCAGCCAGGGTTCCCAAACCTGTACACTTGTGGGGGATGATTAGAAGACAAAGCTTTAGCTCCAAGAAGACACCACAAGCCATTTAGTTTCAGCCTCTTAACTATAAATTGTTAAGCAGCTCTTTAACTCATATACGCTTAGTTTATACTTTGCTTCCAATCTCCTCAAATATGTACATCAATCTTTAATAACAAATAGAGATGATTCTTTCTTTAGTTAAACTTCGTGTTCATAGCATATTTTTCTATCAAGTAACATCAAGCAAGAATTCTACGGTTAGAGCCGACGATTAAGTTGGAATATTATGCTAAATTATTTTGTAAAAACCAAAAGTATTTATTGATTCTAAAAACAATTGATAAATAATCAAAGGACCTAATAAATACATTACAAAATAATAACTTTATTGAAACAATGAAACATATCAATTCATACTGGGTAAAAAACATACATGACATAGATCCAGAATTATTGACTGCTATTTGTCTCTCAAATCTACAAGAGATGAAATCAAAGAAAATATAGGGTTGAAGATAGTTATTTCCTTCTCCCTAAAGTGTGTTCTACTAAACCCCTGTTTAATTCTAGGGCTCTATTTACTCATATATATATAGAGAGTACAAGGGAATAATTGGGTTTTGATCCAATGGGCTTACCAAAGCAAGGGAGAAGATACCATGGACCTATAGCTAGTTAATATTAAACCATCTCATAAATGGCCCATAATTAACATGTACAAAATTACAATTAAATTTGTAATATGATTATGCTTAGTCCATAGATTAATAAAATATTAATCTAACATTCTCCCACATTAATAAATTTACATAGCCACAACTAATCATATATAATTAACACACCGAGAGGATGGCTAAACGTGCTAATCAAAAAGGCTTAATCAAATCATAACTCAAATGCTTCAACAAGAGATTTACATAGTCATAACCAATCATATACAATTAATACACCAAGAGGATACTAATCTAGCAGCATTTTAATGACAAGAGTATTGATTCAATAAAGAGAAAACATCATTTTGTCATTCATCTGGTCAAAATGACACAAAATCATAAGATAATGACAAACATCAAAATGTGCATGTAATAATGAAAAAACATAAGTTTTCCTGACAAAATACATGAAAAAGGAAAAACTCCCACTAAAACAAAGATTCTAGGCTCCTAACAATCCCATGAGGCTGACGGTTCTTGAAACAAACAGGTAAGCTCTCGTTAGTGGGTCTGCCAACATGCTAGTCAGAGCGGTGCTCAACTCAAATAGTGATCTCGCAACTCTTTTTTTTTCACAAAAAAGAACTTCACATCAATGTGTTTGGAGCAAGAAGCGCTCCTAGTGTCCTTAGATAAAGATACAATCATGAATTATCAGCTTAACAATTTCTGCCGAAATCGAAAGGGAACAACCTCCAAAGTCAAATGAAGTTCAACCATATCGCATGACAAGTAGCCTTCATAACACGCCATACTTCATTCTCATAAGAGAAGAAGCTGTGCGCCCCGCTTGACACTTTCCACCTAAAACAACCCTTCAGCCATCATAAAGATATAACAAGAAGTGGACTTTATCATCCACAACCTCGCATAATCGAATCACTAAACCAACCACCCTAAGAGTGCTCAGACAATGATATGTCAATATGAGATCCTTGATACCTTCGAAGATACCTCAAAACTTTCTAGCCGCTTCCAACGGTGGTTTTCTTGACCAGATTACCAAGTAATTCGCTTAACACGCCGATAACAAAAGCAATATCGACGTGTACATACTGGCAAACATCAAGCTTACCCAACTCAGAATAAGGGATCGCTTTCATCCGATCTCTTCAATATCACATGGGACATCGCCCTTGGAAAATTTGTCGCCCTTACAATTGGTGCTCACTGTAAGAACATCAACATATCGATCGATATTGAACCTTTTCGTAATTGCTCAATATAAGTCCGCTCGTACAATCTGAATGCCACTAGGTCTATCGCGAAGTATCTATATGCCCAAGACATTCCCCAAGATCCTTCATATAAAAATGGCTAAATAATACCATTATCTTAATCAATGTGTTAATATCATCGGTCATGAAAGTAAAATATCATATCATCAACGTATAAAAACCAAGTTATCATATATTTGCTCTACTCGAATCTTATATGCATTGATCGACGATGTTCTCCTTAAAACCATTAGCGGTGACAACTTCATCAAACTTGAGATACTACCGCCTAGAAGCTTGATTTAAACCATATATGGATTTCTGGAGTTTACAAACCATGTGGTCCTTACCAACTTCCTCAAAACCTATAGGTTGAGACATGTAAACATCCTCAACTAAGTTTCCATTCAAGAAAGCTGTCCTCACATCCATCTGATTCAACTCTAAATCGAGCAACTATAGCCATAATAATGTACATACAAAAGAGTCTTTTAGCAACACATGAGAGAAGGTTTCTTTAAAATCAATACCTTCTCATTAACCTAACCTACCACTAATCTGCTTTTATATCTCTACCCGTCCCCTTTGGCATCGCGCTTGGTCTTGAATACCATTTGCACTTACTAGGCCCCAAACCACCTAAAATCTACCAAGTTCCACACTTTATTCTGCTGGCACTGGGGCTCATATCATCTTTCATTGCATCGATCCAGAAGTTGGATTGAGGACTAACAATGGCTTCTTTGTATGTAGTCAAATCTGATACATCACCCACATCATCCTCATGCTCCTCCAAGTAGACAATGTAGTCATTTGAAATAGTAGCCATACTTCCCTCTTCTAACCTCTTCTTCAGCGTATATCCATGGCTACATCTAGGCTACTAGATCTACATCTCACCGGGTTCATCATCAGTAGTGGCTACCGATGCCGGTCAATAACAGATTGAGGGAAGCAATAGGCACAAGAATAAAGATTGGTGTTCTTTGAACACAATTTCTCTTGGCCCTTGGCTTATACCAGTATCATCCTCAAAATAGATATTCTCTGTCTGGAAATATGACCCAGTGCTTGTGCCAAAGAATAGAAGACTTTTCATTCAATTTCAAACATTTGGTGCTACTAATAGTATATTAACATTAGAAGAAAAAGAAAGCAAACTATACAACCCTAATTGTAAAGATCCCCAAAAAGTGTTTCATTGCTAATCCATAAAGAGTCTCGATATAAATTAACCTTTATAGTTCCAAAAAACTATATCCAAATCTATCCAAAATAGGTATGAGGTCAAATTTCTCCGATTGTACACCACATCCCGCAATTCCAAAATTTTTGTACCTGTCGCAATCTAACAACTTTCTCTTAAAATTAACTTAGACTCAGACATCTCTCATATACACATACTACTCCAAACTAATCGACTTCTTTCATTTCTATTACTACTTGCATAGAATTGCAAGCGTGAATGGTAGTACCACTATCTAACCACCAAGTATTAGATGACACATTAATGATTTGGATTCAAAACAAACATTCACCTAATGATTATCATATGACTCATTTTTCCCATTATTTGAAAACTTTGTATATTTCTTGCTAATAGCATACAAGAAATATTTTGCATTCTCAATCTTGGGAATGTTTGCATAAACAAAATATTTCATATGATTCTCCATGATCATCAGACAACAACTATTAGAATATTCTAAGTCCTCATAGAATTTTTACTCATTTGCAGAACTCTTAACAGTGGGTTTTGGAGGAACTTCAACTTTCAAGGTCAAGTTTATTTTCATAATCGTCAAATTCATCATGAGAGATTTAACCCATTGCTTGTAATTAGTCTCATTAATTTTTGTGATGACAGAGAACTAAGGAAAGCTCAAAGTCGAAGAATAAATAAGAGAGCAATGTCAAGAATACATGTAAAACAAAGACATGCAAATTGCTCAATTCGTCAGCTTACCAAATGACCCCACAAATGTGGTCATCAATTGCTAGAATCTTTAAAATACAAAAAGACTCATACACAGGTAAGATCAATTCACCAACCGTCACAACCAAATGCGTCAACTTCCCATTAATAGTGTAGTAAAATTATGCGGTTTATGACACTTAATGAAATATCTTCACCAAATTAAACATCCTACCAAATAATAAAGTCATCGATATGATAACTTTACTATTCGTATTAAGTGACCAGCAAAATCGATACGCTAAAGACTGAGAAATAACAAATAGAATATCAATTCAAAGAAAATTTACATGCTAGGACTCACGAGACAAGTTCATAAACATTTAATATTTCTCAAATTTTAACTAAGTGCAATAATAATAATAATAATAATAATAATAATAATAATCATATTCACAATATGATGATATAAGTAATCACAAATAGCACAAACTTAAATTGCTAAAGCAATATGTGAAAAAGGACATAATAAAAATATTGCAAAATTGAGTTAAGTTTTTTTTTTTCCATAACCTAATTTAATGTTGAATATGATAGAAAACTAGGCAAAACAAATTTGGCTTCAAAATCCCCATAAAAATCCCTCTCAAAAACATAAAAATAATAATCAAAATTAGAGTAGAATATTTTATTTCACATTCTATTTGGTTATCAAGAAAATATGGAAAACAAATAAAACTTTTTATAAACAATTCAAATAAAGGTACCTAAGGATCCTCAGGACTTTCTCGTTAAAATTAGTCCATGAAATTAGTCGTGAAAATTTCGAAGGATATCATACATGAAACTTTCGATGGATATCATAATGTCCTGGAAAATTTCCATCTTATAAAGAAAAGTGAAAAATCACAAATACCCTTTTTTTTAATTTTTTCACGGCTTTCAGTGCTTATCAAATTTCAATCAAATAAATAATTGAATTTTTTTTTATTAATTTTTTTTATGATTGATATTTTGGAACCCGACATTCTAAAAATCAAAGAAGATAGCAAAACACAGAGAAAAGGGAAGACAATTGTCCGGTTTCATTCTCCACAACATTCTACCTAGATGAAACCAATAAAAAAGAAAACATTTTGTTTGGATCAAAATTAGTTCAGAAACATTTTTCGAAAATTTTCCAAAGATGGTTGAAAGCAAGAATAAATCCGAACAAATCCAAAAAAATACAGAAAAATAAAATCGATATATTCAATGCTAAACAAAGCGTTTCTTATTTCAACATAAATTATTTTGTAAAAACTAAAAGTATTTTATTGATCCTAAAAACAATTGATAAATAATCAAATGACCTAATAAATACATTATAAAATAATAATTTTATTGAAATAATGAAGATATCAATTGCATTTTAGGTAAAACATACCTAAATATGATCCTAATCAATTCAGACTCTGCAAAAACATACCCTGGTGATAAGCAACTCTAATTATTGACTGCTATTTGTCTTCCAAATTTGTAAGGGATTAAATCAAAGTTAAAGCAGGGCCAAGATAATTCTTCTTCTCCTCAAAGATGTTTACCAAAACCCTCTCAATTCTACGACTCTATTTACTCATATATGGTATCGGCTAAGCGACAATCGGGCTTTAGTTCACTTACCAGCAAAGTGTGGTAAGATTTAACTATAGGTCCATAGTTAGTTAATATTAAATCATTCCATAAATGACCTATAATTAACATGCATAAAATTACAATTAAAATTGTAATATGATTATGCTTAGTCTATAGATTAATAAATTAATCTAACATATTAAGCAATTAAGGAGCGGAAAAAAGTATGAGGCTTGAAATCACTAAACTATATAAAGGCGCGATAGCACTCTTGTGCCCCCAACAGAGCCCAACTCAAAAGGTTAACCTATTAGGTGGGGAGAGGTCCCATCAAGTTTAAGAAGACTCACACTCTCAGAAGAACCGATGGGATCATATCGTGGTGTGTTTGGTACAATATTGGAATAATGATTATTAGTTTCCATTCCATTGTTTGATAATAATGGGAATTGGAATAAAAAAGAAACAAATTGACAATAATATGAGCTTCTATAGTTTTTTAGTAAATAATAAAATTAAACAAATAATATGTAATTTTAAAATAACCATAAAAAATCATATAACACTATATACAAATATTTAATAATTCATTTCATAAATTATATATATATATATATATATTATATTTAAATTAGTAAAAAAAATTCCTATTTTTAAAAGTATAAATTAAAAAGAAAAAGGGTTAAATTTCATCAATTATTTAATAAAGATAATTTTAGAGTTGTTTAGAATATTATAATTCTAATAAATTTGTGAAAATAATTTATTATACATGTTAGAATTTGATTTCTTATAAAATTAAGAGTCACGAAGTATAGTGAGAGAAAATTATTTTTTTCAATTAAAACCAGGATTTCAAATTTTTCTGATAAAAAACCAATAATTTTTGGAGATATAAAATTTTGAATGGAATAATATATATAAAAATATTTTCAAGAGAAACATATTATAATAAAATATAATCTCAATGCTTCCCTCTTGTATTCCTCTAGTAATTTCTTAAACCTCTGGTTCTTTTTTATTTATTTATCAATATACTGTTTTTTACAAATAAAAATATACAATTTTAGTGCAATCAAGAAAAAGTAGAAAAAGAAGGTCAAGAACATGCAGTGTTGGAATTGTCTAGAATTTATAAAATTTTATTTGACTTTTATCTATTTTAAAAAAGTAGACATAAAATTAGGGACAAAATTGTGATTTTGAGTTTTTATAAAGTGTCGTTTTTTTTTTTTATTATTATTTTGGAATTAATAGAAATATAATTAATTATTTTATTTTATTTAGAATTAATAAAAATATAATTAATCATTTTAGATTTTTGGATGATTATCTATGTTTATGTTTCTTAATTTTTCTATTTGGATGAAATAAACTATTTTCAAATATTTATTCATGAATTATTTTGCAAGAATCAAAGCGTCAAACTTGAGAGAAGTTAGAGATGTGGGATATGAAAATCATCACTATCCAAAAGGAGAGCTCTACTCATCATTACAACAAGACTCCATGGTGTCGCAAAGAGGATTGCTCTTCAAGCATATTAGATGAGTTCTTATTTTGTACCTCTACTTCATATATGAATTTCATATTTTTGTTGAGGTTGAGATGAGAACTTACCTTCCTCATGCGTAGTATAGGTACTAGAGAGTGGAGGAGTGTTGATGTCATCTGTTTCTTACATTAGGTTCTCACACATCTCCTCCATATAGTTCAATCCTGTCTCTCCTTGTGTAGGGTTTTTTCTCACCAAAAGTCTTCCATCATCTCTTATGTCACTTACATATAGTTCTGTCCAATGGGAGGAACTCGTGGTGGTGGAGCTCTTGCACATTATAATTTTGCCCATGTGTATTCCCCCCACCCTGAGTGGTCAAGATGATCCTCCCAACTAATGAAGGTGTTCGCATATGTGGTGTTGTCTTGAGGCTCGAGTTAATTTGCAAGGTGAGGTTGGCTTATGAAGTTATCTATTATCTCATAGTCTTCTAGTGCATAATATGGATCTTCCCAAGAATTAGAATAGGGTTGAGATATGCTCATATCTTGAAAATAAGGTTCTTCCCACACTCTTGTGGGTTCATCCATATAATTGAAGTATGCCATGACGTTAAAATATTAATCTACAAAAATAAAAAGACTGCAAAAACACTAAGAAAAATATTAATAGGGTTAGTTCCAAAAAGAAAAACAAAAAGAAAAAGAAAATTTGCATTAGCCTATTCTCAATTAATAGGATCCTCATATGGGATGAGTTTTCTACTTGGTCTAGTAATCTTAGGTGAATTGATTGTGAAAATATTTCTTTTCAATTGTAAAAATCGGATTTTTATGAGATTGGTTGTAAATTCAAAATTTAAAGGTATCTCTGGGATTGGTTTCATTAAGCATGCACACATGATGAATTTGAGGGATAATCGGGGTAATCCTCTTATATTTATAATGTAGAAGCTTAAGTTCTAGGTGAAGGAGAGAATTGTGATACCTAATATATCGTTGGAAAGGCTTAAATTTTGACTCTTTCGGGGTCCGAACAAGAGACAATCTTGGTCCTACATGACAGAGGAAGGATCGTTCTCAACAACAATCCAATCTACCGATTGGACTTGCCAAGGATCAAGACAACTAAGTGGCCAACAATGCAAAACTCCTTTGTAGAATACATCCAAGGGTCATCTAACGAGTTGGGTGTCACGCTCAACCCCTAGAGAGCATCCAAGACTTTACCTCCGCTTCCTAGGCGATGAGCATAATAGTTCTACAGTCTTCCTTAGCATTCAACACATCTACCCCTTGGGATCCATCATGGTGGGGACTTGGATCCACCCAACCCTGAGATTAGGTGACTACTCACTCATGGCTGGTGAGATAAAATCCATGGGTAAAGAAAATAAAATAAAAACATGCAAACACAGAAATGAAAAGAGAAAAACATAGTATAAAAGAAAATGACTATTTTTATTGAATAATTGCATGATAGCTAGGTTGATTTGTTCTTGATTGGTTATCCTCTTTATAAAGGATGTTTGTACATGTTTGGGAGCTGATTTAGGCAAGTGAAATCGATTCCCAATCTGAATATTACATATAGAGACGTGTAGTATTGAAAAAGGAAAGAAAATCACAAAAAAAAATTGAGTTCGCACTAGTTCACTCCCACATGGTTGTGGGACTGAGATTTCCCTCCTAGCCCTGTGTAGGAGCAAAATTGGGAAGTATGATGCGGAGACGGGACTATGATGGATGATCTAATCAAGGGGTTTATATAAGTTAGGGTATGAGTTTATGGTAGGTTAGAGTTATAAGTTTTAACTTTTATGGGTAAGGGCTAGGTTTTCTCTCAAAGGTTATAGGGCTAATTTAGGATTTATATTTGATGGAATTAAGGTTTAAAATGAAGGATTTTAGATTTGGAAAAAGTATTGTTTGATTTGGATGCAAAATAGTCTCTTTGTTTGAGGTAGGTTTGTGATTTTGGGTTTTCAAAGGTAAGTTTAAGGCTAGCATGAATTTTAGGGTTTTTTAAAGGGATTTAAGATAAATAAAGTGTTTAGGATGGTCTTATAGTATGGAACCAGATGGTTGAAGGTTGAAAAAAGAAGTTATGTATAGGCTAAGGTTAAGACGATGGAATCGGGTCGAAGGAGTAGAAAATGTGAAACCCTAAAAAAAAAAAATCTAATTTTTTTAAAATGGAAAATAATAAAATTGCCAAAATGGATTAGGGAAGCCCTCAAAATTATCTAGATTCCTGTGTCAAACTGGATTGGCGCTGTTGGACTTACCCTCGCAAAGTCTAGTGATCTGAAAAAGTTTCATCGAATTCTGACACAATCTGAATTTTTACGAATTTTCTAGGTGGTGGAGTCAGTGAGTCAAAGGACGAGATTTTTATGAAAATATCGGAAGTCAGGAAATGGCTTGGGCCAAGTTCAATTAAAATGAATTGAATTGAAAAGAAATAAATGGTTTTGGACAGAAACGAACTCAGGACTAGAGTGGACACGTGGCACCACATATCAAACTTAACAACTAAGTTAAGTTAGAAAAGGAAATAAAAGAAAAGAGGAAAGGAAAAAAAAAAGGGGAAGAAAGAGAGAGAGAGGAAAGAGAGCTATTCCTTCTTTTTTCGATCCACGAAGTTCTGTCCGTCGGAATTCGTCGGACCAAGAACGGAAGTTCATCTACTCGACGAGAGCTACGTGTGGGTATCGAAATCACAGGATTTTGCTGAAGATTCAAGCGAGGAGTTCGGGAACAAAGTATTGTTTTCAAGCCAGGAAGTGTCCATGAACTTCCTAGATTTTCTTCACGCCGCAGAGGTAGAGATTCTTCCTACTTTGGTTTATTTTCCATTCCAAGATCGTTATTGAGTTTTACCGCCCTATGTTATTCGCCTTTCGTTTTACGGGGGTCGCTTAAGTAAATTAATGAGCATGTAATAGTGCCATTTTCAATTCTATATGATGTCCGCTGGACTAATTTTCGATTAGAAAAAGAGGAGAATTTAGACTAGTAACCTTCAAGGAAATTATAGCCATATTTGAGAACTTGATGTTAGGATTTTGAATCACCTAAATCGGACTTCTAGAACTCAAGTTATGGTCCGTTTCCTGACGTCTGCAAGTTCAATACCTTGTTTTAGAGCCGAACCTACTCCCGCCAGGTTTTGGGATTGGATTTTCGGCTGGGAAAAAGTGAGAATTTTTAATTAGCATCCTCTGCTGAAACCTGTAGCTCTATCTAGAAATTGATGTTAGGCTAATCCCAAATCGACTCCTATTACTCAAGTTATGATCCATTTTCCAGGACTGCTACAACTTAGGTTGTTTAATGATTGTGTCTTGATTTTTGCCACAATTGTAGTATATTATTGCTTGAATTGAGTGATATACTTGGTTGAAATTGTGAGGAAGTCAAATTGTGTATTCTAATGGTTTGGCTTGTGAGTTTGTATTTAATAAGGCCATTGCTACTTATTGTAGGCTAGTCAGGGACACGCCTTGTCAAAATTCACTTAAAGGTTGATGGTGGATCGTTACTCCCAGTGGTAGTGACTTGTGATGCCAACGTATGCGTGTATTGATATGTTGGCATGTATTAGGGCGCCTATTTGGAATTGTATGTCTGTCGATATAAATGTCCAAATGGATGCATGGATAATTATGTATGAGTAAAATGCAAATAATACAGGCACTCATTGTAAAATGTAGCATGGTATGAATAGCAATGACATGGCTCGTATCAAGATATGCACTAGTAATGCCTCATGACATGGTGGTGCATTGGTAAAGATCTAGACACTATGTTGAGTTGATGGTGGGTCAAAGACATGGGACGACGTCCAAAATGTGTCTACCGTTTGAGGTGTTATCAGAGACTGGCCCAAAGGTTTTGAAATAAAGCTACATTCTGAGATTGTCCATAGCTTGTGAATAAAGCTGTTATCGAAGATTGTCCATAGCTTTAAAATAAAGCTGTTATCGGAGATTGTCCAAGGTTGGAGATTGTCAAGGATCTAAGATTGTCCAGATTCTGTGAGATTGTTCGTATTCCGAGATCATCTAAGGTCTAGGATCCGCCCACCTGGGCCTGAGACTTCCAAGGCTTTGAATGAAGCTGCTATCGGAGGTCATTCAAAGCGGATTTGATTTATAAAACAAAGTCTTTGTTTTCGATAAAGGGTCATCAGTGAAACATCACACATTAAGTTTTCATTCGCATACGCATCACGCATGGAGTGAGTCAGATGATAACTGTGGCGCTTATTGTGGTGAGCCTATATTCCCATCCGCTCTACACGTACATATTCGAGTAGAACGCTGTATGTTTTTAATGAATGTGTAGTGTCTGTACGTACTTAGGTGGGAGAACAGTAGGAATTATTTCTCTACTGCATTGCTCACCTCGCATGTATCCCCTTCGTGTACAGGAGTTTAGAGGGAGATTAATTTTTCCTCCGACGAGTCACGTGACGTAAGAAGGCCGACATGTGTCTTTGACAATACTTTGTAAAGTATTTTTATAAAAGAATTGTAATGAATTCTTTTGGGACTATTGTCTAAATAGTCTGGTATGTACTCACAGAAGAGATTCACGATCTGATTCCTTACTGATCGTAATTGTTGCCATTTCATATATTTCTTGCATTTAAATTAACGAATTCGGCCCGATAAAGTTTACGATATCGGGATATGGATGATGGACCTCATGGGGTCAATACTTCGTTGAGACCCTGATGGTTATGATTATATCATATACAAAGTTGTGTCGGGTAGAGTCTCGGTTGGTGCTGAGACTTTGTCCTATTTCTTTATGAAACATGAATCCCTATAAATGGTGACACAATAAGGCTAGAAACAGTCACCCCAAAATCCATGGTGGACTCCACCAGTCGACGGCCACAACTGAATCGGGGATTTGGGGTGTCACAGAAAAAGTTTTAGAAGGATGCGAACTTACTTTGTCACCCAAGGAATTCACCAAGGGATAAGAAGCCATAAAATCGCCACTCAAAGGAATTCACCTCAAGAGATAAGAGAACAAGAGAGAACTCATAAAAAGATAAACTTGAAATATTAGTTAACTTAATTTGAATATATAAAAGAGTACATTGGAGGGGTTTATATAGGCCACTTATTTTCCTAATTCTAATTGAAATAAAACTCTCATAATTAAAGTCTCCTAATCTTATTTGATATAAGAATCTTGATTCTAATAAAACCACTTGTTGGAAATTAAATAAAAACAACTCCTACTTTACCTCAGAAACTGTAAATAACTCTTCTACTTAACTAATAAAACCTTAAAACTTATGGGTTATATAAAATTCAAAATATTGACTTAAAACTCTTCCTGTCCCATGACCATAACTCTTTCCAAGTCCCTAATGAAGTTTAAAAAAGCCATTTTGATGATTCTAATGTTTCGCAACCTCTTGAATATGAATCTTCGGTAATCAAGGCTAAATTTCCAATAGTTGTTGCAAATGCTCCTACATCATAGTAGCCTCTCGAACCAAAGAAAACACATTCGCTCTTAGGGGGAGGAAATTCTCTCATATCGAGTATTCGGGTTGAAATGTAGGTGGAATGGGATAAACTCTGCCTCCATTCATCATGCTTCCAAGGCTTCAATCTTGATCAAATCTCAACCCGGAGCTTCAAGGCTTGAACTTAAGACCCCTAAATGTCCTTACTATTGGTCCTCATGTGATCCAAGAGTCGTAATGATACCTAAAAAGGCTTGAAAACACACTTATACTCAAGAAAACATTAATGAGGATCGACATAATAACTTCTAAAAAAGATAATAATATGATGGATTAGCATCAAAAGTGTTTTAAGATAAGGTTTTTAGATAGGAAAAATGTCGAATTTTGAGCCATTATCAATCATCACTGCTTTCTAGATCGTTTGTTTAAACATCCTATGGACCAAGTTTAGGAATATGAACATATGTTTCACCACTTGTTGGAACAACTATTGAATCATGTTTGAACATCTGCAAGAACATCTTGTACATGATTAGAAAAAAAACATTTTGTAGAGTGAGTGACGAGTGCTACAAACTCACTGAAGATGTCTTCACCTTCTTTGCTGCCTTATGACTCTTCATCAATCTCAGTTGCTATGTAGGAGCGATTCTTCTTCAAGGTGTTAGCGCATTTTGCTTGAACATGCCCATTACTTTCACACTCTCTACATTTTATCCCCTCATAAATTACATGCGAAGTGTTTAAAGCTTCCTTTGTTGATTCAATAGTTGAAATGAACCTAAACTGGATGGGATCAACACCATTAAAGATAGCATTGAAATCCCTTGCTAGTTGCCGACTTTCCTTCTTCACTAGTACACTCTAACTCAGTCTTGATAGCTGTTTTTCCATCATCATCTATCTTGGTTAGGGGAGACCAACATGTCAATACCGACTTCCAAGCTTTCTCATGCATCAAGTGATTTAATGAAGGCTCGTATGCGAGCTTTCCAATATCCATAGTTTGTTCCATCAATAAGAGGAGGACATCCCACATAACCACCTTACTTCACTGGATCCATCTAAGACTCACAGACAAACAGTTAGAGAAACCACAAATCTCACTCAATATCTTAGAGTGACCCGCTTTGATACCAATTGAAAGTGTAAATTTTTTATTAAAGATGATGTTTCTACAAGTCATTACATAATAAGTTTGAACATGTTTGGACATGTTAGACCAAATTATAGAACATCTACATGAGATCACTATAATAATGAGCAAAAATTTAATAAGCATAAGAAATAAACCACATAGAGATTTGTTTACATGGTTCGACCAAGCCTATATATGTGGGACTATGCCCAAAGGCAAACAAGTTCCATTATATTAAATCAAGTTACACTTGGTCTTATATGATTAAGGACTCTCTCTTTACATCAATGTCTTCCTTCACTGGATTTCTCTGTGTACTTCAGAATAAGATCCTCTCACTCCCCCAACAATAGCATCTATACATACTACACATCTTCCTCACACTGTCAACATATCAATATCATCATTCTGCCCCGATGACCCATTACACACAATGCCTGAGACTCTCCCTCGTTTCTACAGCCTCTCTCTCTTTATTTTTTGGTGTGTCTTCTGCCTCCTTATTTAAATTGTAGTTGCATTATTTTTCGAATAATAAACATTATCCCTTACTTATCTCAACTTTATTTGGAGGTTTGAGAGTTTTATTCTGAGTTGCATGCTAGTTGAATTTTCTGTTGAGATAGGTTCCATACATTTTGTATCATAGGACTTCATATTACTCCAAAAGAAGCATGAGGTAGCAAAAACATTTGACACGTCATCCCATGTTAGAACATGTTCAATGAAATGTTGGAACATGTTATGTGACATCTTTTGTAGCAAGCTCTATGACATCCTCTACGACATCCATTGTGCTTCATTACCCTTTTTTACCCCTTGGCATCAAGTTTTATATCTAAACTAGCTATCTCTTTAATATTCCTTAGTATTATTCCAAAGTTTGTTATAGTTTTAACATAGTTTGCCACTTGAACAAGATGAGATGAAATGACAAGACTCTTAATCAAAAAGGCATATGTCTAAAAGAGTCCTAATCTGAGTAGACTCCTTTACCCATCATAACTTTTTTGTAACAACCCGTATTAAGAAGGATGTAGTCTCAATTTGATGACAGAAGCATGCAACTGGGTTTTGCCTAAGATTATGTCCATTGTCAACTCTAACACAACCTAATGTTAAACTTTAATGGATGGAGCTAAAAAATTACACTTGAGTCAAAGGGGGGAGAATTCTAATATATAGAAATGAGATAAGAGATAAGAGTAGTTGGTTGCACATAAGCCAATAATTAAGTAGACATTTTAATTAGCTGCAATAAGTTAATTTTGTACTCTCATTTCATCCTAAGGTTTTAGGTGTAGTTTTATGCATGTTTTCAGTATATTAATAAGTGTTTTAACTCCGTTTTCATTCCTATTTGTAATTAGGACCAAATCCAAGGCATTGAGGCAATGTGAAGAGAAAAAGTAAAAAAATTAGAATATTCCACATGAAGTAGCAACTATTGTATTTCAATCTTTTTGGTTGTAGAATGACCTCCCAAGGCTCCAATATTTATATTTATGGATAGTAAACTTCTTAAGCTTTCCAACGAGTCCATAAACACCCAATTTGGAGTCCGGGCGAGAAAGTTACAACCTTGGGAAGTTCAATGTAAGGAAAAGGCAAAGTGCTAATGAACAGTGTATGCCGCGACATCACTATTCACATGTTGCAACATCTAATGAAATTCTGGATTTTTTTTAGCCTCATTTAACTGCAATGCCTCAGCATCACTGTTTACATGTTGCGGCATCATAACCCAGATTTGGCAATTTCCCATGTTTTCAGCCTATTTTCAAGACTCTATATAAACACTTTATTTCTTTATTTTTAGGAGAGGACCTCCGACTGGAGGGTAGAGGAATTAGCCTCTAAGGTTTCTAACCCTAAGGCAAAGCTCTTGGAGGAAGAAGATTGAAGAAGGAGAAGATTATTTCATATTTTCTTATGCTTCTTTGGTTGTATTTCTTCACTTCATGTTTTGATTTTCATTTCTAGGGTTTTTAATGTAGTTTAGTTACGATTTATGTATTTGAAGACTGATTTGCCTTGTATTTGATATTTCTATCACATTTCTATGAATTGTTCTACTCTAATCTTCATGCCTAGTTTACATTTATGATCATTAATGTGAAACAATGTTCTGCAGTTTCACGATCTGAGAGATGATAGTTGAATTGGACTTGGGTAGAACATCACATTTCACCATTGACAAAGAGATTATCATGGATTTTGTGTGGTAATTAGGGTTTCTTGGATTTATTGCACTTTTAGGGTTTTGGGGTTGATTAGAAATGCATAATACCTAAACCCTAGGAGTAGACTGTGGGTTGTCGAGAGAGGTCCACTATTGCAATAGTGTACTTACAATTAATAGGAGATTATAATGTTAATTACAAGCAATTAAGCAATGGAAGCATAAGGGTTAACTAAAGGAAGTCTAAACCCTAGGCTTTTCCATTTTATTTCACATCTTTGCATGCTAGTTTAGGATTTTAGTTTATTAGTTGTTTTTATTCACATCTCTACCTTAAATCCATCATCCAGATAAAGTCGGGATTACTTTTACTTTTCCTCGTGTTATCAATACTCTTACTTTTCACATACTATATTACTTGATACGACACGTGCACTTACACACAATAGGGGTACACATTTTATATCACTTCAATATTCACCTCATCTACCAACCATCCACATAACTGTTTAATATATTGAAAAGAACCCAAGAACAGTCATGAGTGTTTTGTAGACTTGAAAAATTCACAATTAAGTTCAACTTAAACTCAATTAAACTTGGGTATGATAATTTTACTTGTCGAGAGAAGCATACGGTTCTACCACTTTACAACACACAAGAACACATAAAGAAATTTCCAAAGGGAAACTTCATTTGGATTTCAAAATTTTGATTTGAACAAATTCGCGCGCCCAAATGACATAGTTTTGAGAAATTTGCTTTAACATTCTCAAACTTATTGTAGTTCAATTTCCATCTTGATTAATTTTTACTCTTTTCATGTGAATTGAAGACCAGCATAATTTTTGCTGGAAGAGTATTCAAATCCTCACATTCAAGGAGTGTTTCAAGCTTCCCACCTGAAGCACATGATTTCCCATGGCAACTTTCCTGTTTCCAAGCTCATCAACAATGCTCAAATCCTTGCAAACATCCACATTGAACCTTACCAAGGCTTCAGCTTTTGTAGTCACAAAGACTTTCTCAAAGCCCAGCAAGTGCTTCTGGGGTGAGTTATGCACTGATGGGGGAGAAGAAAATAAGAAAACTGTGTGACTTCCACTTATGTTTCCCACATTCTTGACTCTCAGGTGGATATCAAAGGCTAAATTCTTGCAACTTTCATCCACAGCATCCACAGACTTGCATTTTGATGAGAGACAACTATGACCTTCCTGTAAAGGGATGGAGACTGATTTTGGAGCTCGAACAAGATGGTGATTGAACTCTGTGTAGCTCAGTCCATCCCCAAATGTGTAAACTGTTTCCCCGGTGTAAAACCGATAAGTCCTGCCGGGGTAGCCAGTGGCAGGGTCTGGTCTCATGTTCATATTTGTCATTGGAACCTTGTCTACATAGGACTCAGGATACCATGTCATGGGAAGCCTTCCGCCTGAAAGGTAGAAGGTAATATCAGTAAAATGAAACAATGTCCAGTGCAAGGAGAAGTGGACTTACTTGGATTGTAAGAACCAAAGATCACATCAGCTATGGCAGCTCCACCAGCTTCCCCAGGGTAACCAACCCAAAGGATGCTTGTAATTTTGTCATCATTTTTAGCAAATGAAATATCAAATCCCCCTCCAGACATTATAACAAGAATCACATTTCCTTTTGATGCCTTAGCAACTTCTGTTATCAAAAGTGGCTGCTGCCCTGGAAGCCTAATGTCGATCCTGTCACGGCCCTCTGCCTCAATAGACTGATCGATACCGACAACAAGAACCGTGGCATCTGCTGCTGCTGCTGCTTTCTTAGCTTCATCTATTTGTGCAGTACCGCATGCCACATTGGAGCATCCAGGAACATATGTAGTTGCAGCTAAAGCTGTTAAGCCTTGCAAAGGGGTTGTATATTTACATGGAGTACCTGCAGGAATTTCTAATAGTATCAGCAAAAATGCAAAACACTTGAATCAATTGGTCACATAATGAGATTCCAGTGATCATTGAATACCTTCATAGTTTCCTATCATTGTTTTGGTCACATTAGCATTCGGTCCTATTACTGCCAATGTTTTAATGGCAGTAGCAGACAGAGGCAGGGATCCTTTGCTATTCTTAAGCAACACAATGCCTTGTCTGGCTGCTTCTCGGCCCAGCTCCTGGTGCTCTTGTGTGCATACATCTTTCGGACCGAGCTTCCCATAAATCGCCTTGCTTGGATTGCCATCAAAAAAACCAAGTCGCATCATTGTAGCAAAATTGTTGGAGACGGCTTTATCAACTGCAGATTCATCCACAAGTCCTTCCTTCACTGCAGCTTCAGTGTGTTGGCCAAGGAAGTTTCCACAATTGAGATCCAATCCTGTTGCATTAACAACATTAGCAACATTTCTATTTGTAAATATAGTATTGAAAGATGTAAGAAGTGAAAGTCACCTGCTAATATGGCCTTAGCTGCAGCCTCCTCAGGTGTCTTAGTGTAGTGCTGATTATTGTAGAACACATCTACTGAATCACAATCCGAAACTATGTAGCTGCAGCAGGTCAGGAGTATTAGCTCAGCCAAACTGTAAATTATAGTACTTAAACATAAGGGAGAACTCATAATACCCGTTCAGTTTCCATTGGCCTCGGACAATCCCGGAGAGGAGATCAGGATCAGCACAGGCAGGTATCCCATTAACTTGGTTGTAAGAACACATAACACTAGCAACATTCCCATCAATAACACAGCTTTTGAATGGGGGCTGAAATGTATCATCCATATCTTGCTTTGTCACCTAACTCACCCAACAGAATATGCAAGACTCTTGTTAGTAACACAAAAAAAAAACAGAAATATTGGGGGTAATATTACATATACTTCAACCTAAAATTACCACAGCATTGAAGTGGAAGCGATCAACTCCTTTCCAGTTATCCAAGTCATAGGCAGTATAGTGTTTGCAGCAAGCAGCGACCTTAAGCCGGTCCGAGTTACCGTCGTCGCTTTGTTGCAGGCCTCTGACATAACCTGATGCATATTTGCTTGAAAGCAATGGATCCTCCCCTGGAGTCTCCTGGCCTCTTCCCCATCTGGGGTCTCGGAATATGTTCACATTTGGGGACCAATATGTCAGCCCTGCTAATCCAACATTGTACATTGCTCTGGCTTCAGTGGAAACCACCTGCTCATTGACCACAAGATATCATCACTCAAGATATCATTGTACAGAACTGAAATTAACTTGAAATGACCTGGTTATTAGACTTTTAAGCACATTATATAGTACAGCATCCCATTAATGTATGCAAATTGTCAGCTTCATACATTTTACAAATGAAACTGGAAGTCAATCAGTTGTTTTCCATCTTAACAAGCTGGAATCCAGAAAGTATTGTTGTAGGTGGGAGTTTTCTGGTAAATTTATAATCCCACCTACTTCCTGTGACCAACCATTAAAAGGTGTGGCAAATATCCTGGAAATGTCGGAAATTCATAATCTCATATCCCATAGCTATGAATTCAGCTACTACATCTAAACAATCAATTATTTCAACAATTTTGAGAAAAATCCTCTGATCGTTTTGGTGTTTGATACTCTGTTACGCTGGTGAATCAAACTCAAGATACAGGGATGAACAGAGAAAAATCACAATCCAAGTCATTAAGACTAACAATAATAGCATAAGCATCATTGAAATCCTCAAATAACGAAGACAGTCAAAATCAAATCCAAAAAGATTCCAATTTGAGGAAAAGTCATCCTGTAAAAAGCTTATCTGAACAGAACCCACCCATTACTACTTGATGTAGTAAGGTCTATAATACAGAGACATGGATCAAATCCAAGACTTGAACTTCCTGTCTTGATAAGGAAGACAAGAAAATGTACTTATATACAATTCATATAATCGTAAACCCATACCCAAAATCAGGTTCTTGAATCAAGAAACCATCATCCGAAAGATCAAACATCAGACAAAATGCGAGAAAAACAGAGAGAAAGAGAAGAGAAAAACACAAATAAAGTTACCTTTCCGATAGCTTCAAAGAGAGAGGCATTGAAAGAGGCGGCAGTGAGGATAACCTGAGGAAAGCTGGTGGCTCCGGGAACGACACTGCTGAAATGCGTCCCCGGACCAACATAAGAGACGCCATGTAAAGCCTCCGACCACCACTCATACTTGGGAATCCCAAGCCTGCTCACGGCGGCGGCGCCGTTCACCAACCACCCAATCTTCTCCTCCAATGTCAGCCTCTTCACCAAATCCGCCACCCTCGCCGCCGTCTCCGATGAAGTATTGCAGAACCCGAACTGCCCCAACGCGGGGTTCTTGTCAACATCACAGGCAAAAACAGGGGAATTCTGGGCAGAAACCCAGTTGGGTATCAAGAAAAAATGAGAGAAGCAAGAAAGAAAGAATAGGAAAACAGCACTTTCGCACTGCTGATGAGAGAGCTAATGATAGCCTTTTACAAAAGCTTCTGATGCCAGAGTATAGTTTTAGTATTACTCAATTCTGCTTCTCTCAGAGTAATAAATTGGGTTTTAAACACATGTTGTTTTTTAGCAGCCCGTGATGAATAATGGAAGGGGAGCACTGAAAATCCATTAAATGCGGTTGTTTGGCTGACCAGAAAGAAAGAGAGAATCTAGTTGCTGCAATTTGTGAATCATATAAGAGTCCGTGAATGATCAATTTTACTTTCTTTAATTAATTAATTAATTTTTTTTTTCTCTTTTTTCAGAGTACTGGTATTGTATGGAGAAGCCTTTTTTGTTTGTTTGTTTGAGAGCTCTGTTTGGTTGGAGCGTGCGCATTCACTCACGAGCCGTATACGCGGTTGTTTTGGATTTTATCATCTTACCATTATTCACATCTGAACTTCAATGGCTACTATTTCGGCTTCATAATAGCCAAGCTGGAACTGAAAGGAGAAAAAGGCGTTTTCTGATTTTGGGGCTTCCAAACATGGCATTAGGAGAATAGGAAACCAAATGGAGACAAGGCTTACCACCGATATAACATGAAAAATTGTTGTGATATGTGGCTTTTTGAGGTAAAAGGGATTAAAGGTAATTATCCAAGGTTATTTTAAATAACCTTATAACCCTATTTGAATATAAAGACAGTTTGAGAGTCCTTATCATCGTGGATATAAGACACATTGTCTTTTTTGTTTTTTACAAACACATAAATATGTGTTCTTCTATGATTTATCAACCACTATTTTGCTACACCATAACACAACTTACTACAAAAAGTATACATTTTAAGGAAATGATTTGAATACATTAATCTTTCCCAATTATCACCGATTAGATTAGGGAGGAGTCCTATTCAAGTCCTCTTCGATTTCGAAGCAAGGGAAGGAAGATTTATACTATCCTTAAATTTAGAGAGTATTTTGGGATTATTGGTCAAGTGGGCTCAAATAGATACAAACAAGTACAATTACCCAACAAAAGAAAACAAAATTGATTGTTTCTGGCGATCGAGAGCCGAATCAGAAAAGAGGAAAATAAGGAGGGTTTATAAGTGTTGGAATTGACTTTTGGTCACCAAATTCGGCACTAAAACACTGATCACCACTGTCATTCACACTTCTCTCTCTCTCACCCGTGAATGTGATTGGCCTTCACTTTACTTCCAAGTCCCCAACCCACACTCGATCCCACCCACGCACTTATTCACGCACCAACGACGGACCCAAAAAATATAGTTATGGGCAAAATGTTTTCAAGAAGGCATTCTAGCACAACGTTGAATAATTTGTTTCTAACCTCAAGATTATCGAGTCAATTCTCATTGAAAACAAATTTTTTTTTTCAAATTTTAGGGAGGTATTTGCCCCCTTAGGCACACTCTAGGTCCGCCCCCTACGTGGGACCTATCCATCATTCATACTTTTCCACTCTTAAGTCCCAATGCACTAATGCGAAGTTGATAAACAGTCTAATCTAATCCCACTTGCTAGAAAGATCAATCTTTGGGTGCCGCCATACGAAGTTTAATTGGTCGTTGTCCGTGGAAAACCAAAAAAGTTTGGATTTGAAATAACTGACTGAAAACTGTTTTTTTCTATAATTTATCATTCAAGTCGATACAATATAACTGTGACTAACAAATGTGTTAGATTAGCGGATTGTTAACTTTTTCTTTTTGGTGATATAATAAGACTACCAATAAAGAAACTTTTTGGTGATATAATAATCTTCAAAAGTAAATCTTCTAACATCCTATTTAGCTTCTCTATAACCATGACAGTTTCTCTATATAAATATCTTACATTAACAGAATAATTGAACCAAACCATAGATTGTTAAACTTTATGATCCTATGAGATTAGTCCAACCATTTGTATGAGATACAACCAACTTATCTTTATCACCATCTTGGGTAAAAAAGGAAATAAAAAATTATTCATTCTTCTAGGTTATGCATAATTTTGAAAAAAAAAATGGGGAAAAGATAGTTGAGAGGAAAAATAACAGGAAATAAAACGGTTTTAGAAGTAATAAATAAAAAAAATATATTGAATTGGAAGTAAAAAAACGTAATGAAAATGAGAGAGGGTGATGAGTGTGACCTAAATGGTAGGTGAAAGGTTAGTTAGTGATAAAAGGGAACATGAAGCGCGTGTGAGCGGACAACCACTCATGTCTTGGGGTGGCTTGAGAGTTGAGGCCTGGCAATGAGTAGCACCTCCAACTTGGCCTGCAAAATTTATCATTATCCATTTATGCATTCCCCCAAAAATCCCCCCACCCATCACATTTTGTGCTTTCAAATTCTAAACCCACTAAAGATGACAACTAGATAAAGTGAAAAAATAAAATCTCTGGCCCACCTCTATCTTCTTATACGGCAATGGAGGTGCTCCTTTTGGTGGGGTAGGGCTAGGGATAGGGCTACATGAACAAAGCCAATTTCATGACCAATAAATAGGATTTCACCTTTTTTTTCCTCAAAAAAATTCTAAGAAAGGAGAATATAATGAAAGAGCATATAATAAGTCGTCTCAATTAGGCACTTTTCACTTTTTGGGTGTAAGTAAATTGGAGTCTTGAACTTTTTTTTTTCCCAAAGAGTCATGTTTGGTTTTTGAGAAATTTGAGGAAAAAACACAAAGGAAAGAAAATGGGAAGGAAAAGTTAAAAGATAAGACTTTTATGGAGTTTGGGCTATAATGTTTGATTAGTGACAACTTATTCATTGTTTTTGGTGAAATAGCTACAAGAAGCTTATGAATTTTGCATAGAGTTAATAATTTATATGTAATCATTATACAAAGTTATCGGTAAGAGACAGGTTGCAAAGACGTTTATTAAAACATATATGCTGGACAGATTGTTTAATATCAATGTCGATGATGCATGATAACGTGTCCAATTATATCAAGAACTTCCAACTCAAATCAAGTAAATTTTGTTGGAGGATAGAGTGGATATGGTGTGGATAAGAAAGTTCCTATGAAATAGAATGAAGACATTTTATAAGTATATTGTTAGGTTTTTGATGGCTCTCTTAAATTTATGTTCTCATATTGCTAATTTTTTGTAAGTATTCCCCCTTTTAATTGAAAAAAAGAAAAATAGCATTAAAAGTCAATAAAATGCTTCTATTTGTACCTCACGCTCAATGAATATATTTTAATTTATTAATATGAAGTATTGGGCCATTTGATAAGAAAATAATTAAATAATTTAAAATATATAAATTTTTAACTAATTTTAATAATATATGATTTTCTTTAAAAACTTTTATAAAATAGGCAAATATAATAAATGAATATATTTTAATGTATTAATATGAAGATTAAATAATTTGATGTAAGAAAAAGATTAAATAATTTAAAAATATATGTCTCTAACTAATTTTAATAATATATGATTTTCTTTAAAAAACTTTTATAAAATAGGCAAATATAATAAAATTATTTATCTTGACATTTTTTTCTTTCATTGTTACTCTCCAGGAATTAAAAGATACTTTAATAACGTAAAACTATAACACCGCTCTTCGGTAGTTAAAGGCGTTATAATTACCATAATATTGAATGGAGGTGAAATATTTATTTTTAAATAAAATTATGTGAATGGATTGAACATTTTTAATTATAAATGAAAATCGTTTTAACATAAAGGTAATTTGATTAAATCACCTTTGAAAACCAACTTTTGAAATATGATCCTTTTATCAATTTTTAGCCTAATTTTCACCAAAATACCTTTCTTATTTTCTTGTAAAAATAGTTTCTTCTTTTAACAATATAAATACATAAAACAAATAATGATATTTTTATCCCAAATCAGTTATTTTTCAAGAAAACACATGGGAGAGTTAGATTCATAAATTTAGAGTTATTTGATGTCTTTTAATCATTTTTTTTTTAACAGAATATGTAGGATTATTGGTAAAAAGTTTTCCTTTCATAGAAAATCAAGAAAAGAAAGATGTGAGGTAGGCAAAGGGAATACAAAATCTTGTAGGTAGGCCACCTTAATTATGGGTTTTTATATGTCAATGGGGTTTTACTTGTTTTGGTACAGTGGGGCACATGAACAAAAATCAAGGAGAGCTCAAGAGCCAATAAATTATATGTCTTGTTTTGAGCTTTCTTGAAAGAATAAAGTTAGCACAGGTTGGCAATTAAATCAACACATTTGACTTTTCACATCAATTTTGATCATTGGATAAGTATTCTAACAATTATTCTATAAGACCCAAAAAAGAAGTGACCCTTGTTTTCTTGTCCCAGCTTAGAGAGCAATAAGAAAGGTTCAAATTATAATTTGATGTTTCTTTGTTTTTAATATTATAATACCAATTTTAAATTTGATCCGATACGTATCCGGAAACCCTAGCCTTAGGATCTCTCGTAAACACAACTCACCCTTTTTCACCACTTTAGAGTTAGGCCTAAGTGCACCCAAACACCCTTCTAGAAATAAATTATTGAATGATAGGATGGCGTGTTATCAAAAGGCACAAATTTGGGGCCATAAAATTCTTATGTATGTGAACAGTATAAAGCGTATACACAACTACACCGCATAGACATATTACTTTTTCTTCCTAATACAAGTGTAAATGGTTTTATACCTTTAATTTTAGACTGATTTTCGTTTTCTTGAATCAAATCATTCCTTTCATCGATAGGCATAAATTTAGGGCCATAAAATTCTTATGTATGTGAACATTATACGCAAAGATAATAACCACACACCAAGATAGGCATATTACTTTTCTTCCTAATGCTGAATTGGCTTTAAATCTTAATTTCACAGATGTTTTTTTGGCTTTCTCGACCGAAATCATTCCTCCGATCGTATTAATAAATTTGGGCCTATAAATTCTTTTCCTCAGATAATTTAACATTATAACGCGTATACACAACTACACCGCATAGGCATATTACTTTTTCTTCCTAATGCAAGTGTGAATGGTTTTAAATCTTTTAATTCTCATGGATGGTTTTTTGGTTTTCCTTGAATTGAAATCATTCCTCCCCTCCATCCTCCACTAAGATTTGAATTTTCTCCCCACAGTTTCGCTTTTTTCCATTCAACAGTTTTCATTGCATTTTCTTGTTGCTTTTTTTATATATTCACACGACTCATTGCGACGCGCGACCTGCCGTAGTGACAATCATTGTTTGCAGGCTGCACGCGAGATTCGTATAAGAGAACTCGCTTCACTGTATTTATGCTCATATCAAATCTTTGCTTACGCATACTTTATCAAAATTCTGTGATTCTGTATATTTGATTACCAATCAGAGGTAGTCTTCGAAATGTTTATTTTTACTATTAAACCGTACGCTGCGGTCATTCTAATGTTTTTAAAACTTTGATTTATATGTTTAAATTAAGATGTAATGTATTGTTGTTTAAATTTTGAATTAATGAAATTTCTTTTTTTTTTTTTTTAAAGAAGTGTGAATGGTTTTATCTACATCCTATAACTTTTATTTATTTTGGTTTCCTTGTCAATTAATTTGATATTGAATTACCTTACTCGTAAAAAATTTTAAAACACTAGAAAGCAACTCATGTGGTGTTTGTTTTTCTTTCACTTAAGTCGAAATATAACTTATAAAATAAATAGTACTTAATATTGTTTATTTTTGTAATGTTTTATTTCTATTTAAGTGTTAAAAAGTAGAAAAACAATACATTACTATGTTTATTTAGAAAAACAAAATATTTTAACTTTTTTCATTTATAATAAGTCGTAAAAGAAGTAGAAAAACAAACTAAAATTTAAAAAAGCAAATTGTTATGATAAAAGGTTAAAAAAACATCACCATTTATGTTTGGTTGCAAAAAATTTAAAAAGAATGTGAGGGAAAGAAAAATAAACAAAAAGATTAGAGTAAAACAAAGTAGAAAATATAAAATGTATTCAGAATTATTTATTTATTTTTAAATATTTTTTCCAACTCATCTCATTATTTCATTATTTCTTCATTTTATATAAAATTAGCAAGCTCCTAAAATAAATATAATTTTAATTATATTTAGTTTTCTTTCAATTTTTTTAATAATAAAATTCAAATATATGAAAATAAATTTCTTATTATTCCTTTTTTTTAGCATTTTAGGAATCAAATGTGACGTTAATAGAAAATGTTGAGCAATGATAACCTTTTTTTTTTTCTACTTTTATTCACTTTTACATATTACATTATAGTATTATATTATTATAAAGATTCCATCACAAGTTCTCCCGTATGCTCAGCATATCATTTTACCACTCGATTCAGGTCTTAAACTCAACAATTATAGTTTGGATACACTTAAAATGTTATGAATATGAAATAAGTTTAAGCTTAAAATTTGTCCATAGGGTTAATAAAAAAAATTAGAATAGACCCATATTTCCCAAACTTTACACTCTAGTGTGGATCCATAGGATATTATAAGTATGTAAAATCTAAGATCTATTCTTAATCTATGTTTTTGAAACCATTAAATCTCTTTCGTTACATTCATCAATACAGATCTCAAAGAGAAAAAAAGAAAAAAAAAAAAAGTAGTGAAGCCAGTTGGAATCCAAAGGCCACCAAGTCTTTGTTTTTATGTATCCTGAGTCCACAGTCATTCATTAGGTACAACCACCATGTGGTGGAAAGACCTCCATCCATTCAGTCTTAAGCCTCTTAAGTCTTAACGAGTCATCTATACAATCAATGTAAGTGGGGGGCGTACAAGGCTTTAATATTTAAA